>VWZL01002274.1:160469-205824 GCA_013396915.1 Stercorarius parasiticus | reverse complement strand
AAAAAAAAAAGAAAAAAAATCAAGTAATTTTTGCCTGCTTCAGTCACTACTGACTCTCAGAAGCAGGGAGTTTTCTTTTTACCTTTTTACTCCAATACTCCTACCAGATGACATACACATACACACCAACTCCTCTTGTTTTGTAGGGAACGCATAAAGCTGTGACTGTTGGTGGCCACGCGCAAGGACTCTGGAAATTAAGGATTTGCATAAGATGCAGTCTTGCTCACCGCTCCTCCCAGGGCTGGCATCTCCACTTCAGCGTTTTTCCACCCCCTTCCAGCTACTTTGTTCTTCACTTCAACACAGATCCCTTAACAGGTTCATGGTAGACATGATAGAGGCTTTGACCAACACAAGCACTGACATATTTATATTAAAAAATAGTGCAAAATTTCAACATTTATATAAATAACTCTAAACCCCTGGTTTTGATATTTTTTGTGGTTTTTTGTTGTTTTTTTTGTTTGTTTTTTTGTTTGTTTTGTTTTTTGTTTTTTGTTTTTTTTACAATGTAATACACGCTTTTTGAGTTGGCACTCAAAAAATTGCCATTTTTCTTCTAGTTCAGAAAACAACTTTTTTTTTTTTGAATAGGCCTCTTCTAATACAAAAATACCCCTGCTCCTTACACATACACTTTCTCTTATTTTTAATATATATTTATATATTTATATTGCAGATCTTTAAACAAAATGTTTTTGTGCAAATATTTTGTCTTTAAAGATAAGTGAAATAAACAAAAAAATAAAAGCATTCACACACAGCTCAACTAGAAACAAACAAACAAAAAAGGACTACAGTTGGTGTGGTTTGTTTTTTTTCCATTTTAAACGTCTAGACACAGCTCAATGAAGAAATGTTTTTGCAAGCTTGGTAGGCTTGTGCATTCAGACCAGACATAACAAGTAAATATTTATACATGGAGAGATGGGGAAGGGCTTTCTTTTTTTTTTTCCTTTGCTCATCTTCCTCAACTCACTCACTCTCCCCTTTTTCTTTTAACGAGAAGTGCAGTGTGTTTCATTTACTTTCTTGCCTTTTTTTTTTTGTTTTTTTTTTTTTTGCTTTTTTTTTTTTTTTTTTTTTTTTTTTTTTTTTTTTTTTTTTTAAAAGGGGTGCCCTTTTTGTTTCTCTTTCTCTTTGTTCCATGCGGTTGTGCTCTCAAGGCCATTGATTTGTGAATGATGGAGTCTGCTGCCCTCCAAGAGGGAGGGCATCCCGTTGTTGTTCTGCTGGTGCTGGTAAAATGTCGACCCAGGGTAGTGCCCTATCACCTCGCTGTAGGTTGGCGGTGGTCCCTCCATCCTACCATTGCTCCCATAGCAGGTTGCGCTGATCCCAGAGTTACTGCTGGGGGGGCACGGCCCCCCATACACGGAGTTATCTATCAAGTCACTGTCAAAGATGGTTCTGTTGGGGGGGGCCCGGACCGACTCCCTGTTGAGCTCCATCTGCTGCTCGGGGTCCCGCAGCTGCAGCGTGCAGGGTCCCTGGTATGGAGGGGGCTCCTCGCCGTCCGACAGCGAGATGGTGGGTGGCAAGTCGATCTCGTGCTGCATGTAGGGGTAGGTCGGCTGGAACCTGTTAAAGCGGTCCCTCTGCAGAAAGGACGGCACTGCCAGGCGGTCGCCAGGTCTCGGGGTGTAGATTTGCTGCTGAAAGGGGGGGAAGAGAGAAGCATGAGATGCCACAGCCCGGGGGAGCAGGAGAGGCAACAGCACCAGCACCCGCATCGCCCTCACCTCTGCTATTCCATTCCCCGACACGGTGCTCTCTGAAGGCCACAGGCTCCCCTCCTGCATTGGAAAGGAGAAGAGAGCTCAGAGTGAGTCCGGCTGCAGCGGGGGCTCTGCTCCTGCAAACGGCTGGTGCCCGCTCTCACCCTGCACCGAAGCCCAGGCGAGATGCTGCCGCTGCCGCCAGCAGGCCCCGGCGGCAGCGCAGGGCACGCACCCTCCTCTACGCAGGCAGCCAGCTCTAGTAGGAGTATCCTAAGGGTATATATGCTAGGGTTATTAGCATATTACCACTGAAAAACAACACTTCTGGTTAAAGTTTCACTCAATTTTCACCTCCATTTATATTTAATAGATCGCTTGCAGAATAAATGATGAGAATGACACCAGCAAACAATGCTCTCCCATTTGCAGACTTCCCCCCTCCCGCCCACACTCACCCAGCATGTTTCTCTCCCTGGTTCAAACACGCCAGAGGAGTATTTTTCAATTTGTGATCCATGAGCCGTGGGTGATTCACAAGACATCACAAAATGCTCCATGAAATAATGACAAGATTTAAAAAAAAAAAAAGAAAAAAAAAGAAAAAAGAAAAACCTTACACCCACATTCTGATGCACACAACCAAGGAAATCATGTAAAAATAAAGATAATAAGTTAATAACCAAATGTTAAGCCTAATTTTGATTTGGCTAAAAAAAAAAAATAGAAATCCATAGCAACAGGATGGTTCTAGAGTATTTTTTCACTAAAAGGATAAGTGGTCCTTGACTTAAAGAGGCTGAGGAACTGTGGTCTAGAGGCTTCCTTATGCTGCAAGCATCACATCACCCTGATCCTGCAATCCAAACCCACATGCCAACAACCCCAGGCATGAGAAAGCCACAAGCCAATTTCCCCCAAACCATGAGATTAGTTTACAATTCATGATCAAAACAAACAAACAAAGGTTCTTCCCATTTGCACAGTTCACCCTAGACACTTTTGCCTTAAGAACTAGAATATTTAAATATTGCTGATATTCACATACAGCAACATCCATCCGGCAGGCAGGGCCAGAGGAAAACAAGCCAGAAGGCTCATAATTGTAACCTGAAATA
The DNA here is from genome assembly GCA_013396915.1 of Stercorarius parasiticus. Taxonomy (NCBI): domain Eukaryota; kingdom Metazoa; phylum Chordata; class Aves; order Charadriiformes; family Stercorariidae; genus Stercorarius; species Stercorarius parasiticus. The sequence continues at coordinate 202,985 of VWZL01002274.1, read as the reverse complement.
GCTGGCACTTCTCAGTTCCTTGCAGGTGAGTCTCCAGTTCTGGCACTAGTAAGCCAGGCACAGGCAGAAGTATTCACCAGTGAAAAAAAAAAAACCCCAAAAAGCGCCAAGGGTGTTTCTTTTTCCCTTTGAGGTGTCTCATCTGAAGGCCATTCTGGGGCCCAGCCTACGCAGCAGGGCTCTCAGATGAGCAAACCACTTTCCTACTATGAAAATACCTACTTCTGTAGTAACAGTGGTGGCTGCTCTGGGCAGCCTGATGCCCCAGTGAAAACCTGTAAAAAGCTGCAGTGGTACTGCAGCACCACAGACACCTTCGCTGACAAAGTCAAGAAGGGATTTTGCCTGTCTCGTGCCCCCGGGACCTCCTCCAGCTGTGAAGCACATCTGGCTTCATACCAGGCTGCAGCGTGCAAGGGAAACGCTGCTGCAGACCTTTCTATCTATCCCAGTAAGCAGCCAAGCAGCATCTCCGGTCCCCCCAGAAGTGCCTTGGAGAGCAGACAGACCAGGGGTGCCCCTGTGGTCAGAGACACCCGTTAGATCCCTCCCCCCCATATTTTTGGGAATATATTCTCTCTTGTGGCATTGCACATGGTATCAGATATGGAGAGAATCCCATCGGATTCCTGTTTTTGAAGCTCAGCTCTGCACATAAACCTCAAGGCAGTCCTGTTGCCAGTGCAAGGAAAACAGTGATTTATATGGAAACGAGACAGCCCAGATTCTTCCCACTTCCCAGTGTTTTTTAGGGAGCATCTCCTCTGAGCAGAGGTTAAGTGCCACAATACCGGCACCCTCCCCAGCTACAGCTGATGTATGCACTGGTTGAGGCGTGTGCCACATATCCCTTCCTCAGCAGTTTTATACAGACAGTTTTATACAGACCTATGCAACTGTTTACACAGGCATCAACTGTTTAGTCTGGTCTATTTTACATGTATTTCTTGCCTGCAGGGCTGTCTACAGTCAAATTCCCCCAGCAGCCAAAAGACCCAAGAGGAACTGCATCTGCCACAGATCAAATCCTTGCCTCTAACCCCCTGTTCGGCCACGGTGCTGGCACCAAGGGCATGGGTAGGGTTTCCAGCCCTTCACCTCATCCCAAAGGACACCGAAGCAGCGGGCAGGAGCGGGAAGCACTTGGAAAATCCTGTTTACTTTGCCGTGCCCCTGTGGCAGACTTCCTGAGCAGCGAGTACCCCACTGCCTTCTGCAATATCTCATCTGCTCCCCCGTTCTTGGGAGTGATGTCAGGTGGCACCCACGAGGGTGGACGCAGCCCAGCACTCCCCAGGGCGCAGAGCATTGCTGTGCATAGACGGGGCTGCCTGCCGTGGCAGGTGCCAGGGGCACCCACACACCCCCACCTGAGCTGCCCAAAACCCTAACCACTAAGCACCCACTCACCCAAAGCCCGCACCCAGTACCCCACCCAGGCATTCAGAAGAAAGGCCCTGGCTCACACATTAACCCATCTGTTTGCAGAGATGAGGTCCAAGAACGACGCTCTGGGCAACACACGGATGCAAGAGTAGCAAACCAGCAGAAACACCATTAAAATGGGACCTGCAGAGAGACAATGAAGTTCACCACGGCCAAGTGCAAGGTCCTGCACCTGGGTCAGGGCAATCCCAAGCACAAATCCAGGCTGGGTGGAGAATGGATTGAGAGCAGCCCTGAGGAGAAGGACCTGGGGGTGTTTGCTGATGACAAGCAAAACATCAGCCAGCACCGTGCGCTGGCAGCCCAGAAACCCCCCGCAGCCTGGGCTGCATCCCCAGCAGCGTGGGCAGCAGGGCCAGGGGGGGATTCTGCCCCTCTGCTCCGCTCTGGGAGAGCCCCCTGCAGTGCTGCCTCCAGCTCTGGGGCACCAACAGCAGAAGGACACGGAGCTGTTGGAGCGGGGCCAGAGGAGGCCAAGAAGATGATCAGGGGGCTCACGGCTCTCCTTACTCACCTCTGATTTTTGGAATACTTAGAACTTGAATTCATCTCAACAATGTCTAAGTCTAGAAAGCCATTCTGAAATGAGAGCTGAGACACTGCTGTCTGATGAGCAATATGCCTGTAAAAGCCTCCACAAATATTCCAGGACTCACCGCAGAACCTAGAATCACTTTTTAATTTCTTTCTAGAGACCAATCTTCGACTTCTATAGAACTACTTGTTTTACTGATGTCAGAGAATTTTCTCTGTAAAGCTGCATGGCACAGATTAAGTCTCTGAGCCTTCAGGAGGACTTCTATTTTCCATGTTGGGGAACAAAGGTATGATTGGAAATTGCATTTAAACCACTTCATCTTGGTGGAGTGGGATATTAGTGTTCCAAAGGTGTGGAGTCAGTGCCATTATTATTGCAACAAAGTTTTTAGTAGCATTTCTTAAATAGTCTAAGTTCTGGAAAGATAAAGGTACTTGTTACAAGGAGACAGAGTTTAAGTACAGCAAGAACGGTAATGGAAAAACACATGATGTAATACAAAAATTCTTTGCTAGCAAGAACTGCATTAAAAAAAGACCTTCAGGGAAATTAATTTCTCCTTCAGTTGTAATTTTTCGAGCTACAACAACAAAAAAGGACAACTCCAGGAGACCTAGCAGCATCCTGACCATGGGATGAACTACTTTAACATTTTAAGAGATGAAAAGCATGTAGGCAGCTCTGGTGCCTGTCTGCAATGGCAAAATTAAGTTTGGGATTTAAAAAGCCCAACACCAGTTCAGTGCAAGTTTAATGGATTACATAAACCGGTATCCAGTTCAGCACAGCCTCTGCCTCCCGGCCTTTCGCGCTCATTTGGACCAGAGCTGTTTTCTGCAAAAAGAAACGCTGTGCTGAATCCGAACGGAGCTACCTTTAAGACCTTTATTATGATTGATTCCACTGTAATGACCTTCTTGCTTAGCACATGAGGGGCTTCTCTGTCCCATCAGGAGGGCGCTGGGGCCACAGGGAAGCTCAGCTGCCACTCCACTCCATCAGCGCGGCACTCGCACAGACGGGGCAGGGAGAAGGGCAAGAATCATACAGAGCCGGGGAAACCCCCAAGACAGTACATTCGCCTTTCTCTCCTTAGCTCTGAGGAAGGTTTTGAAGACTCCATATCCCCACTGAGGTCCAGCAGAGGCACGGAGGTAAACCTTTGCTGAAAAGCTGTTTAATTGCTGCTGTGTCTGAAGGCTGAATAAATAAATGAGCCGGTTTGGTGTGGGAACTGGGCCAAAAATGACTGGTAATTTTGTTCTGGTGAAATTAAAAAAAAAAATTAAAAAAAAGAAGAAAGGAAAAAAGGCATTATTTTTTAAACAGTCAACAATTTTTGATGATTCAGCCTGAAATTTTTGTTCAATCTCCATGTGATTTTCTCTTCTCTTTCATGTTAGCCATCTTTCCTCTTTTTAAAGAAAATGAAAAACAGGCCTCTTAAGAAAACAAATTAGTATATTAAAATAAAAAAGGCCGTGTCTGATACTTGCTTTGAAAACATAAAATGAAACATTTTGGTATTGTTCAAGTAAGACATTCCGGACATGACAAAACAGTAAAAAAAAAAAATCTGGAAATGGGAAAACAATCTTTCTGCTATATTTAATAACTCGTGCTCAGATGCCCACATTCTGCTACTGCTAGAAGCGGGGGCACAGGACAGTGAGAAGAGAACGGCCGGAGGCTGAGCTCACCCCCGTGCCCACAGCCCACAAAACACAGCATGGTTCAACTGAGCTCAGGGTTTGCACAGCTCCCCTTCCCATAGGTCATCCTCCTCACCTCAGCACCGCACGTCAGTAAGGGACCTTCGTCTGCTGTGCATAATGCGTGACAAAAAGAGCAGCTGCGGAGCAGAGGGACAGCCTGCGCCCTGGCATCTGCTGGCTGGACAGCCTTCGACAGCCCCGTACCAAAGACTTATTTAACAAGAGATGTTAGAAACGTCTCAGAAAAAAAAAAAGATAAGAAAAGAAAGATAAAAGAAAAAAATAGAAGAAAGAAAAAAGGAAGCAATCCCAGTACTTGCACTTTTTTGAAGCGAGCATGGATTTGATAGAACAGAGCATGGCTCCACACCAACCACCCCAAGGCAGCCCCAGTGCGCTCAGCCTGCCGTGAAGCCTGCAGAGGAGAGCATGCGAAGCAGTGACCTTGAAGAATCCCTATCATTTAAAGAGCTTTAAGATCCTTCAGAGTGAATGCTAAAAAAAAAAAGTATCGGTACAAGATATCCCTGCACTGAAGACAGATCCATGTAGGCAGCGGTGAATAGTACTTGCTCACCCTCCACGAAAATGTGAAGTCTCTTCTCTACAGCTTCTTGTAAGGCTCACTGAGCTGCTGCATTTGAGCAAATAGCATAAACCAACATCTGCCTCAAGGCTGGAGAGGCTGCCCCTCGAGTCCCTGTCAGAGGTACAATTAACATGTTTCTGCTTGGGCTTTTATGAAGCAGGGAGCCTGGGTTACACAGGGAACCCCCTGAGCAACCCCTTGGAGAGATTTCTGCTTGTCTGGCTGACAAGTGTTTTCTGACCCCTCCATCACAGTAGTGGCAGCACCACTGGTGAAAACTGGAGAAAGTCTTTCAGGATTTCCCATTCTCTTCAAGGCAGGCACTAAGTTTTCATGCAGTCACTTGAGGGTCTCCAACTGGAACCTGCAAAGGACTCGATAGTTTGGGGCTGTTAAAGGTAAGGCATGCGCACCCCAACCAGTTGAGGGTACGTAGTGGTTTCAGGAACAGGACGTGCCAAGAACAGCCTTGTGCAGTTACTTTACTAACGTAACTTCTGAATTGCAAAGCTCAGGGCAAAGGCAGAGGCTACAGCTGTCCATGTATCACAAAATATAGGAACCTGAAGAGCCAGAGGCATCCCTAGAAGGGCCCCCTCCCCAATAACCGAGAGACAGAAGACAATGCCAAGACCCAACCTGGAGGGTGTCTCTTCATGCAGTATCAAGTGCCACATGAGCAAACCCGACCCAAACAAATGCCTTTGGCTCTCAGATTTCCACAGTGTCACATCATTTGGCAAACAGTGCAGGATGATGTGGGTTGGAAGAGCATGGGGTGACTTACTGATGAGAGGTTTTCGTCTCTCCGCCTCCCCTGGCTGTGCCGGCTGATGAAGGATCGCGCAGAGAGTTTGTAGTGATTCAGCAGACACGTGATCACCACCACCATCACCATCATCACCACCACGATTATGATTATCTGTACAAACTCCAACTCCGCTGCAAGAGAGAGAGAGACAGACTTTAAGCCACCAGAAAAAGCAGCATGTAATTGAGCACAAGAAGGACTAATGTGGCCAAGACACCAATGACACTACTGCATCCGTCCCCAATAAAGCTCTCACACACACCTACCTGGACTTTGCAGGCTTTGAACCCAGCTACTTAATAAAATCTCATTAATTCACTTTTTCAGTGACACAGAAGAGTCTCTAGGAGGGATCTTTAAAGACGTTCTACAAAGCGGAGTGGTTCCAAGCTACAATGCAGACAGGACATCCCAAAGCCCTCCCACTGCAGTGTGCTGGAATGCCCCCACCGCCAGATACACAACCAGCAGCATCTCAGTGCTTCATGTGCCTTGCTCAGGGCCACGGAGCTATGGACCAGCACAATTCATCCTAATGAAACAATTTAGCTAAATGCAAGCTGAATTTCTGCAACTGTCTTCCCATCACCACTGCTCCTTCCTCCAGGGAAGACTGGACTGAAGTCCTCCTCAGCACAGCCTTGCGCCAGGCACACATCGTCCCCTCTGTCATGGAGGGGGGACAGCGGCATGGGGAGCCTGCGGCATAGCATGGCAGGAACCGGTGCTGGCAGCCCCCTCTCCCCAGCGCTGACTCATCAGCCGCAAGGCACAGGTGGGGCGACCTCCTGCATGTCGGCATGATGCCAGACAGGCACAACGCGGCTGCCCACAGAGGCCACGTCCCGGAGCTCCAGACATCCCTCAGCACAGGGCTCGGCCAGCTGACAGCAGCAGCTTGAGTGGCTTGAACTGGCATAAAGGAAAACTGCCAAAAATCCTCCAAACAAGAACAAGCAAACAACAGACTATCCAGTTAACTCCAGAGACACTTGGCAGGAGGCAGTAAGAAGCAACTCCTAAAATTCCCTAAGGAACTCATTCCTCACACCTCTCTCAGTCTAAGGAAAATAGAGTACCGGAGGCAAATGTAGTGCTGGGGTCATTATTTCCATGGATTTGGCACACAGAACGGATGCCATCCCCAAACTGCTCTGTCACTCCCCCCAAGCCTCTTCGTGCCAGCAGCGCCCAGGGCTCGCCATACCCAGGACAGGGCAGCAGCAACTTCAGTGCTTGTCATAAAATTCTATAATTCTGGGGATTTAAACTTAGTTTTCTTCTCAATAGGGACAGCTATAAAATCCAGTTTTGGAAAGCTGTGCCCTCAGCTAGAATGGATGCTGCCATCTGTATTTTATCTATACAGACACACATATATATCTATAGATATATAAGAAGACCCATCATGCCTCAAAGGGCAGCATCACACTGTACCAGCTGGGGTGGCTTCTGCTGAGTCAGGCAAATTTAATTTTTTTTTTTTTTTATGGAAACTTTTCTCCTGGCAGGTGGCGTTTAAGTGCCAGTAAAAGCAAATAAATGTCAAGAAAATGGCTCAGGTGGTAAGTGCTGCCAGTAACCTTGGAGCTCATTCTGCTAAACAGCAGCTATTTCTGCCGTTGCCCAAAATGCTTAACCAGCTCTGCCCACCACCTTCAAAAAGCTGAATTATGCCTTGAAAGCAGGAGCCTTATCTGTCAGTTAAAGTTAGATGCATGAGTGACTTGAAGCCCATACGCTTACAGCACCCCTAAAACACCGCTGCCTCTATACTGGAAGACTGCACATGGGGCAGGAAGAAAGGGATTAAAAGCAATTGAGATCATCGCAAAGGAGTTTTGCCTTAGAAATGCCTTTTAACTAAAGGCACTTTCTCAAAAGAGGAGCTCTGGGTCTTTCACAGCAACCCCAGCAAGGTACCTAAACGTGATGGGAACGAGCCTGGAAAAAACATGTTCCCAACAATTTATGACCCAGCCCCAAAGCAGCAGCAGAGCTCGCCTGTGGGAACCACACATGTGTCATTTACAAATGACCTAAACCAAGCTTCCTGCACACGTGTACAGACATATAACGATCAGAGCCTGAAGCAGAAGAAAGGGTAGGAATTCCGTCAGAATCTGGGACAACACACCGGTGTCTCATCCATCCGCATCCATCCTGCAATCGGGGTATTACAAAAAACAGTTGCCAAGAGGTGCAATAGTAAGGCCTTGTGTGACTACCAGTAGGGAGGGGATGCCAGTTTCTGTCAGGGAGGCTCCTCCTGCCCCATCTCCCCACCAATGCTCTCCTGGAGCTGGTGCTCGGGACGGGCTCGACCCTGCAGGGCGATGGGAGTTTCGGCCACGCATCATGCCTTACTCTTCAAACTCTAAATTGGGCTATTTCTGTGTGGAATCTGGTCTAATGCTACAGCAATCACACTGGTGTTATCAATGGAAGAGGGATTTTAATATCTTTCTTTGTGGGAGGAGAGAGAACAATTAAGCTGCAAATGGGTTTGGTGAAACACGTCTGACTGATAAAACCTGATCGGCTCCCCCCGTTCGGACTTTGACTTTTTCATGCCAATGGCTTGCTCTTCCCTGATCTCCTTCAATAGCACAGGGAAGCAACAGCTCAGTTGCTGCAGTGGAGCACGTCTATCCTTGTCCTGCAAACAGATGAGGGCTCCAACATTTAAGTATCATACACGAGAAATGCACCTGCCCCCAATGTCTTCTTTGGTGGTGCTGTTGAAATTAAAGTTTCTTCCCAGTGCTGTACGTTGTTACAGTTTGAGAAACTCACAACAATTTATTGTTGTTCAGACAATTATTCTATCAACTGATGATCCCTCCCCACCCGGGAAGAGGAATCGGGGTGAAAACAAGGAAACCCGAGGGCTGAAATATAAACAGATTTAATGGGATAAGACTAGGTAATTAACATTAGTAACACTAAAGAGCCAGTATGGATCCCAATGCCAATATGAAATATACTGATCATAGTCAGCCCATTCTGTCAGCAGGAAGCTGTGCACTCCCAGCAGCATGACACCCTGGGCACTGCGAGCGCTGCGGCGTCCGAGGGCAGGGAAGGGCTCACCGGGGCAAGGAGTTCTCAGGATCACTGCCATCAAGGGAGAGAGAACTTTGCAGCAAACTTTCTAATTTATATTGAATGGGACGTTCGTGGTGTGAAATGATCCCGTTGGCTAGCTTGGGTCAAGTGCCCGGGTCTTGCTCCACCTCGTCCCTGTACTTGGCTAAACTTGAAAACACTGAAGCCTTGAAACCCACATAGCACAGCTGGCTATAAAGTAAGTATTTTCAAATTCAGACACTGGAGTCTTCTAAAGTGCAGTTTTCCCAAGCACTAGAAGTTATCCCTGTGCCACTCACACTAGGAGCGTACGTACAGATGAGGAGGCCTCGGCCTGAGGGAGCCGCGTGCGGTGCCCGAGTCCTGCTCTACCTGGGCCTGGCCCGAGGAGCAGCACAGCCTCGCAGAGACTAGGAGCAAATGCATCAGGTACCTTGAGATGAGCTTTAATCCCAAGAACGCTCATGTTGCCAAATCTGGCCTTTGGGTGTGCGTGTGAGGGTGCACGCGCAGAATCAACCCCAACTCAGTTTCTGCTTTTCAAGTTTCAAGAGACTCATACCCATCCGAGGTGCCAACTCTCCCTCTGTTTTAACTTGTCTCCATGGGCTTCATTTGCAGAAGGGGGAACAAAAACCCCAACACATTGGAAAGCTGGATACACTCAGTAAGATTTTATCCAAGCACCTCAGCCAAACTAATGAAGAAAGATCATTAAAAACCCAAACTTGGAGTTAATACGTTACTATACAAGGGCAATTCAGCTGCTATGCTAATAAAAAGCCTTTGGGGAATGAAAAACAAGACAAACTGCAAAGCACATAATTTATAATTCCGCTGGTATTCTTAAAAGCACACATACAACAAAACAAAGAGGAAAAAATACTCAACACATTCTGTATTTGTCTTCCTAATCATTACCACTTTTCAATTAGAAGGGACCTCATTCCATTTCTCTCTCTAATTTTCCCCAAGGGAAGCATTATAAATGCACTCAGCTTTACAACATGGGCACATTCAGCCTGCAAATGCAAAGTAAGGTCACAATAATTTAATTTTGCATAAGTTTTACTCCAGAATACGTTTCAAACTAACAGGTTCAGACATCACATTTAAGTGACACAACCTGCTTTTCTGTGTTTTCTGTCTAGACGCGGCAGCTCTGGGAGTCCATCAGCACACATGCAACTGTTTTGCAAGTAAGCATTTTTCCCCCAGATTCTCACAATCCTGAAACTGGATATTCGTGATCAAGTAAAATCACTTGTCATGTCCCATTCTTCAAGTTTGTGACTCGCTCGCCACTTTAAACCACGCGGGGCCCCGACTAAGTGTTTCACAACAGATTTCTGTGAGGGAATGCCAGGAGACTCCACCACTTCCCGACACCAGCAGACTCCGCAGCACATGGGCTGCTCTCTGCTCAGAGGGCTTGTTGGAGGAAAGCAGCACATGCCCTTGCTGCCCAGCCACTGAGACGATACAGCTCTGAAGTGTCAGAAATGTATGAAAATGGAAGGTGGCTGCAGGCGGTGCCAATGTGGAGGCACCACACCAGCATGGCCGATGTGGCACCCAGCCCCATTCCTCCCACCGGCACCACATTCACAGCTCGATAAAAGCAGCTGCAGGAAAGTGTACCTCAGAGCTTCTTCAACTGCCTATGAACAAAATGCTCAGCACCCACAGGTTTAAAATTTATACATATTTTTGCATGGAGGCAGAGTTATTTGAGTCGATGGAGCGCTGAGCCTCTGCACACACACGCACGGTTCACAACAGCTGCAGGGGCGGTGAGGCTATGATATTCTTTAAATGCATTTCCTTACTTTTTACAGCTATACTATAGCTCATAAAATGCTTACTATAAACGTTATTAATGCTTTTCCTTCCACAGAAGAGTATCACTGCTGAAGACAAATGATCCAAAGCGCTGGCAAGTATAAAGAGGAGAAAAAAAAAAAAAACCTGCATTTTGCTGCAGTAATTACAGGCACTCCAGCTATCATTTACAAGTGGACAGAACAGCTTTCAGACAGGGTGTCAGCCAAGATGACCTTTGCTTTCAGCCGCCTATAATACACATCTGCAGGTCAAAACAGTTATCCGTAAGCTTCAATTATAATTTCTATATATATTGGAATTGCATATCGTGAGAGAAGTGATGAGAAGCAGAAGTGAAACTACTCAGGAGATAATGGCTAAGCTGAACAAATGTAGCTGCACTAGCCACAATTCCTAAGAAAAAAAAGTTTTAAAAAATATGCCAGTCATCATAAATGTTGTGGTGCACTGTGCTAAAACCCAAGTCTGTTTTGCTGAGACAAAATTAAAGCAAGCGGAGAATCCCCTGCAGAATACTTTGCTTCTCCTATGTTCACTTTCACTTCCTCTGGGTATTTTTATCATTAAAAACCCCTTAGTTCTGACTTGAAACAGATTGCTGGGACAGTTCAAGCACGATGAGTCCAGTCACAAGCTCACACAAACTATCAAAAATATGCTCTTGAGGGTATGGAGAAAAAACAAACTCCTCCTGCTGATTTCATCTTCTGGTGGACATCAGCCTGGTGTGAGGCAACGTGACGCCCCGCTGCACGCCAGTCAGGAGGGGAGACCTCCTGAGCAAGCCTCGCTCTTGAAAGTTAATGAGACATCAGTTAATTTTTAGCCAGGATGGATGGTATATGCACCTCAGCTACTGCCATGACTGTCCTGCAGCATCAGAGCCCCATTATCACTCATTTTATTAGTATTCTTTGGGAAAACACATCTAAAACCCTGTTTTGAGGTTGCTCTGTGTGCCTGACAGAGGGGAGGTCTGGTAACAGAGGCAGGCAAAGCCTTCATCAGGTTTTGGGAGTGTTGGGCACAGCCTCACTGCTACAGGGAAACTTCCAGCATTGCTCCAACATCTGCGATAGCACAGGTCACAGAAAAGACAAAAAAGTGGGTTTAAAATGAAAACTGAACTCCAGTGGTTTCCCCTCATCTAGAAACTGACATGAATTTGAGTAATAGAAAAATCTAAAAGTAAACAAGAGTCAGGGAGACTAAAAAGGGGCTGAGAACAACGCTGATTTTGCTACTTCAGGAGTTTTCAGAGAACTGTGGAAACAGCACCGCTGTGCCACCACTGCCCACATGGGCACTTGCCAGCAGCCAGGGCAGGGAGGTGTTTTGGCCGGGCTGAGGGGTGTTTTGGCTGGCCGCTGGTTCTAGCCCACTGCAGCGCAAGGACCATCTTGTTGAAGATCCTCCACGAACACCTGCGATCTGAGAGAACAGAGTCCTTGTCTATGCTGGGATGTTACTCTGCAACCCAGCCATATGGAAATTTCCAGGCTGGCCATTTTCCACCATACATAGGGACTACTTTTAATTAAACGCCACTTATGTTCCCAGAGAAACATACTGTAAGTGCCTAATGCAAGAGTCAAGGAACCCCGCCGTGTACTGTGCCTTCACCTCTGGTCTTCGCTTTCTCTGACACACTACAACTTTTACACCAAGACTGAATGGGATAGTTTTGTACAGAGATTCCTCCTGCTGCCTAACAAGCCTCAATAAAATGCACAGAAACAGACTGAGACTTTTCTAACTTTCCTGTTGAAGTACAAAGAGATGCAATCAGGTCTCATACAAACCTGGACAGCACCTCTCTATCCTCCAGAGAACAAAGGCTAAAGATGACTTCTAATGGCAGGCAGCTTGAGCTCCCTGGTTCTGTCCGGCTCCTGCAGCACCCCTGACCACCCCAGCAGGGCCCGCAGATGCCCACACAGGGTTTTAGAGCACGGGTTCACCCACATCATGGGCCCACCGCAGCCTCCTGCCCTACTCAGGTGGCAGAGCCACAGCCTGTGGATGAAGCTGATGCAGATAGAGGCGGCTGGCGGTGGGCAATGATGAAATTAAGGTCCCAGGGAAGCCGAAGAGGGCAAGTAGCTGGAGCAAAGCCTGGCATGGGAGATGCAGCACGGCAAGCAGAGGAGTGCTCACCCTGACGCCAGGCACCTAGATTGGCCCAGGCTCCCAGCCTGTCCACCGCAGAGGGACAAAGTCTTTCCCCAGGTCACTCAGCCCAGGACAAGACCCACCACCAACCTGGCCTCACCAAGGAACCCCGTCCCTCCTGGGACCACAGGAGGAGCACAGCCCTTGGCACAGGCATGCAGCCAAAGAGCTCACGAGCAACAGGATGCAGTTACTGGGCACAAATCTACTGTCATGAACAGGGAACCCACAGCACAGGGCACCCGAGCCCTCTGCTAGCAACCGGCCCTTGGGTGAACATGTGCCTCCTGAGGGGGGTGGGGGAGCAGCAGGATACCTGTCGGCACCATGCACAGAGCTAGGTGATGGTTAGAGAAAGCAAGGCTGAGAAAAGCACCTTGCTGTCTGCCCTCAGAGCCCTCGCTCCAATGATGAAGCGGCACTTTCCACTCACTGCCGCTTCACGGTTATTTGGGGAGCCTGGCTCACGCTGGTGACTCAGCACCAGGATTCAACAGATCCTGGCCAAGAGCCTGCAATGACGTGGAGTGGGCACCTTGGTGGGACCGTCCCACAGCAGCCCCTGGCACAGCCCCAGGGACTGGGGACAGCTGGGCCACGTCCTGTCCTGAAGCTTATGAAACCCGTAAATGAATTGCTGCCTACCCTCAGCTAAATATGGTGGCACTGTAATATCACACCACATGTCCCAGCTTCTTACATAATCCTTGGGGATTTAGGCTAAATTCAACTGACTGCAACACTCCGTCCTCCATGCACACCCCACACACACCCCGGAAAGGAGGGTCACTACACACACACACCCCCGAGTCTTCCCAGGCATGGCAAAATTAGCCGGTTGAATTAATGAAAAGTGTTCACAAATCTGCAGCCATCACTTTCATCCCTGATTTTCCATTAACACCTCCAATATCCACAGAGCTGCCCTGGCTGCATGACTCAGAGCAAGATGCAGCAGAGATGTGCACAGCTCTGACTGCAGGTCCCTCTCCTCCCAATTTTCTCATCTTTTCATCCACCGCCACCCTTGAGCATCTTCTGTTTGAACAGGTTCCTTGTAGCCCTTCATCGCAGTGATCTAGTTACACAAAAAAAGCATGTAAAAGACATAAATAAGGGTACAGCTACTTTTCGACTGAGCATGTGCAGATGAGGCTATTCAAGAGTAATCAGGAAGGTGGTAGGGAGAAACGGAAGTCCAGATCAGACTGGTAACGGCAATAACTTGAAGCTTGGAGCTGAAAAGCGTCCATGCATCCTTCCTCCCGGTCCATGATTCCCCACATTCTGCGCTTACAAGCTCTGTGGGATGTCAAGCAGGGATGCTCAAGGATTTCAGTCCAGAACGGTTTCAGGCCAGTAACCTTAAAGGCTTCTCAGCAAGCTTGTGCAGCTCCTCAAAGAGCAAATGGAAAACAATTCTTGGAATAGGGGCAGGCCTTACATCAGTAAGCGTCTGTCAGCACCCAAAATCTGGGCTGCTTCGTTAGCATCCTATACCTGCTGCTCCCTTACCCACCCAGGGCCTTTGACAGACAGAAAATAGATATGATTCAGCATTTTCTCCAATAGACATGGGCTGCCTTCTTCACGCTAAACTTACTGCCAACAGGTAGGCAGAGACACTGCCCTAAACTAGAAATGATGGGTCTGACTTTCAGCCGTTCTCAGCACCCATATCTCTGGCTGAAGGCAGCAGCAGGGGCAGGGACTTAGGCACCAGCAAACTGCAGAGGAGGAGGAGGAGGAGGAGAGACATCCTTATCCATTATGCCAGCTGCTTGACAGCCTGACCCTCTCCCCTCCCCAGTCTGCACTGACATTTCAGAGCACCACAGCTTTGGCAGTGGCCAGGAGCACCACTACCTTGCATGACCCAGTAATTAGGGCACAAAAGAAGTCCTAATCACTTTTGGAAAATGAAAGCCGAGGACACCCTGTACACCACCTTGCCTTATGCATACCGACAAGTCGTCCTTTGCAAGCAGAGAAACAGAAAGGCCAGAGCTGACATTACTGAACTGGCCTGCAGCAGGCCTGGACCAAAGCGGGGTCTGGAGAGCTGGCCTGAGGTCTGCCCGGGCCCTGTGCTTGGTTTAGCGCCCTGCCTGCCCCAAGAGCTTGCACTGGTGCCTGCTGGGCGAGCATACCGTTGGAGAGCAGGGGACAGACATTACAGCAAAATTTGGGCACACTTTGGAGCAGCATGTGGCTCCCTGGAAGGACCCGAGGGTAAACTCAGCAGAATCCAGTCCAGCCAAAGTGCCGTTGTTACGCCAGATGCTCATCAAAGCCTCTGTAAAAGGATGTGGGTTAAGCAAGGTAGCCAAAGAGTGGACTTCATTTATTTTATGCTCAGGGCTAAAGAACATGAATTTGAGAAGAGCCATCTGAATCTATTCACCCTTCTGAGCTATGATTTTAGTGGAGAATAAACTCACAACTCCTCAGTAAGCAGCTGCAGGGACCCAGACTCTGCAGCATCCGACGGGGTCAGTGCTGGGACCGTGTCTGGCCACAGCCCCTTGCCCTCCCCTGTCCATACATACTCCACGGAGGAAAATACCCTGGAACAGCAGCAGCACAGCCTGGTGCAAGCAGCTCTGCCCCAGCACATCCTTCCCAGCCCTCCTTGGAAAAGGGACGGGTCCATTATGCTAAACATTACATTTGAACTGCTCTAATTTAAGCAAGAACCAAAACAGCTCCAGGCAACAGCTGGAATCCAAAGGCTGCCAGAGAGGGTGCAGCACTGAACAGTGCTCCTGGTTTAGAGGCCATTTCATCCACTAGATGCCGAGCTCCACTCGTTAAAGAGACCAATGTTCTCCCTCTTGGACACTGTGGACAGGGAAGAAGAGATGAAAAGAACAAAGAACTTCAGATGGCAGATTACTCACCCTCTGCCGCTCATCTGTTAGGTCATCTTAGAAACAATCAGACCAGGCAAAGTCACTACTGCAATATTCGTGTGTTAGCATCTGCTACATTTATCTTCTAAATAATACCTCCATAAAACCACAAAGGCCCCATGATATTGCCAACAATTGTATTTGTTTACAAGGCAGCATGGGAAGTACTGGAGATAGACGCAGAATATGATCTTGATATTGCCACTGCAGGCACTAATCAGCAGCATCTTGGAGCTGCAGCAGCAACATTGAGGCATCAAAGACAGCAGGATCCGGACCGTGAAACAGGCAGGACAGCTGGGAAGAGTCTGTTGGATTTCGTCCTGCTTCATGCATCATCAGTACAGTTAACAGCTAAATTGCATTTCCAGATTCAATATGGCCAGTTCTGAGGTAGCAAGCAGAAATAACGCTGTGCAGGCTAGTCATGGCAGGCTGAGAGCAGGGCAGGAGGGCAGAGAGCAAGTGGGACTCAGGAAAGGAATCAGTTTAAGAAAAAACATTGCTGGAAAAAGGGTGATGGGGCCCCAAGAAGTCATGTTCACAGTGTTAATCCCTGGGCCATCACTGTGCGTTCAATTTAGTTCATTTTCTTCATTTGTCACCCCGGGGTAATCAAGCATCACATCCCCTGAGTCACTGGCAAATGATGGCCTCATCCTGCACCCCCACCCCCTTTTTTTTGTTTGTTTGTTTTAAAGGAAATGGCCCCATTTCATGCTTATAGCCATAGAAATATCAGACTGGTTGGGCCTCAGAAATTTTTTTAGTCCTTAAACCACAGTAACCGTTTTTAAAAGGTGACCTTCCCAAACGAGCATAGCCATGGTGGCTGCTGCGGGGAGTGGGAGCTGCACTCAAGGGCCAGGAAGGCAGGATCAGCACAGCAGCATGTGGCTTTCACATGGGAATTGCCAACCTGAGAGCTGGGATTTTCCACTCTTTCTGCTGAGACACCCCCGGCTCTGGGGAGAGACCTGTCAGCTGGAGACTTGTTTAGAGACACTCCTGAAGACATTAACTAGCTCCCTCAGAGCAATGAGAACTAACGAGGTTCTTCGGGACATTCAGACTCTCTAAAATCTTGCATACGCCAACCACTTCCCTCCCTTTTTATGCCTATTTCTCTCACCCTCCCCATTTCAAGGATTTTGAGACAACATATTTTGTGCACAGTAAGCCTGATCACCATCTACTGAGATGACTGGGAGGAGTATATTGCTTTTGAAGTTACTCCCAAGGGTAAGGACAGCTAAATTAGATTAAAAGAAAAAAACAATTTTTATTCTGCACTTAAAGGATAGGTAAATTCGTTCGCTCACTAGAAAACGCTGAGCAAGGCTCATGGCCCCCACCAAGGTGAGAACAACCAGAGCATCTCCTGCTCCCCAAGAGGCAGCACGACAGCATCAGCCTGGGCAATGTCTGGGGCAGGAGCGAGGGCAGTGCATTATGCGCCCCTTGAACAGAAGCATCCAGAGAGGGACATGGGAATGAGAGTTTACAGTTTGCAATCATAAATAGCACAAACCAGAAAAAAAAAACTACCAAAGAATGAGTGAAAAAACACAGTACACAGTATCTGGATCAAACCCTGCCAGCCCACCCCGAAAGACCAAAGAGGTTTTGCTTGTCAGGGGTATTTCTACAGCTAGTAAAAATAAACACATTAATAAATAAGTATTTTCGTACACCCTGGAAACACTCCCGATCAATATGTGGCTTGGTACCACTTTTTTTTCCTTCCACCCAGCAGAAACTCATGACAAAGGAAAGCACATCTCATTTATGAACTTAGCTATAAATACTTCTGCTAACTGCCATTTAGGAATTTCATTTCCTGCTTGAGCAAGTCCTGTTGAAAGAGGCAATTACCAAATTTGTTTCTAGTTATAGAAATAGATGTCTGTTGCTGCCCACATCTGTTTCGACAGACAAATTGCCAGTCGCGGACGCTCTGAGGAGAGCAAGTGCTCCATCCAGGGAGGGCTTTGCCACCTCTCCAGAAAGCTCAAAGCAATTACAGGGATTGGGTTTCTGATTCCATCTTCATTTGAGCCCTGTCTCCCGCTGCAGCAGAGCTGCGTCGCGCTGACGGGGCACCTGCAGCTCCACACTCAGCCGCCACCACCAGCACCGCACCCACTGCCACCGGCACCACCGCGGCCGGCTCCCCTCTGGCTCT
The DNA here is from genome assembly GCA_013396915.1 of Stercorarius parasiticus. Taxonomy (NCBI): domain Eukaryota; kingdom Metazoa; phylum Chordata; class Aves; order Charadriiformes; family Stercorariidae; genus Stercorarius; species Stercorarius parasiticus. The sequence continues at coordinate 185,682 of VWZL01002274.1, read as the reverse complement.
GCAGAGACACCCAGGAACAGGCACTTCATTAGTCTCCAGGCCCATCAAAACAAGGAAAACTTTAATTCTGCAGGTCACGAGGATCCATGATGCTTTACTTATTCTATGCACAGAAAGGAAGCGGCAGCAAAGCATTCTCCTCAGTGCAAGGCAGCAAGATGGCACAGGCTTTCCTACTCCACGCGGTACACCCCGCTGCAGAACAGCCAGCGGTGACGGTGCATGAGTGCCGAGGTGGAGGTTTATGGCTGTCATCAGCACAGACTACAGCCTCCCCCAGCTGAATGCTGAACACACCAGGTTTTACCGAGTCTCCCTCCCTGGTGGCCTCCCTTTCCACTTCCCTCCACCCCAGCTGTCCTCTAGAAAGTTTCCATTTCCACTTACTCCTGGGAAAACCGTTCCTCAGCCAGCTCCCAACAGGCTTTGGTCCTGTGGGACTAGCGCTGGAGCATGGGCACCCTGAGAGGGACATGGGGATGAGGACCAACACCTGTGCTGAGCACAACACCCACTGACTGGCACCCAGCACTGGCCCAGGGCTGCAGTGCAGAGAAGCCGGGAAAAACAAGGAGCTGTGCCCGGGGAACCTCCACTCCTCCGGCACTTTCCCCATGTGAATCAGCACAGCCTTGCTCACCCTCCCGGCACAGCCCCGAGGAGCCCATCAGCACCTGGAGCAGTGCTGCGGACCCCCCGTGCCCCATCCTGAGGCCGCTGCAGCTCCCCGGGGCTCTGGGCCGTGGTGCCGCACCAGCCGCCCCACAGGCAGCTCACCGACGAGTGTCGAAATCATGGGTTGAGCAAGTTGGCCAAAGCCACACAGGTCATGGCATGGCTGTAACTGCGACCAGATTTCCTCAGCCCTGTCCAGGGCCATCCAGCAGGACACCTCTCCCTTCTCTGCCTCTCCTCAAGCGCCGTTATCGCCTATATCGTTTTGCAGCTTTTGCTTACTAAAGGAGCGACCTTTCACAAGGTAAGGCGCTCCCATGGAACAAGGACAATCTTAAGTTAGACATAATTATGCACTGCAGAACAAAATACGCAAAAAGCATGCAAATGCCCAGACACACACTCTGCTGTTTGGTCACTGCAATAGTCAGGTTCAGCTCTTGAACTGGTCTGACCACCACCAGATGGGAGCAAATGCCTGCACATACGCTCACACAGACATGTGAAAAATATTTTATATTTATATACACACACACCAGAGCAAATGGGGGAGGTGAGTAAAAACACCCCAAAGCTGACAAAATTAGAGGTAGTGAATTTACTTTGACCTCAGCTGTAGCAACAGCCTGAGAAAGGGTTTAACTCCTACAGCAGATATGCGGGGAAATCTAAGTTTTGTTGTACTGTTTTGCAATTTTTGAGTTTTTAAGCACGCACAAAAAGAGAAGCCGGTCTCCCATGTAAAACCCAGCAGCGTTTGCTCAGCAGAGCTGGGTTTTGGAGCTGCAAACAGGGCTGCGTTCCCATGCCCTCCCCTTGCCTGGCCATGGAAGGACAGGCCAAGCCTCCCCATCACCTCACACATCTGCATCTCTCCTGCCCACCCCATTGTCCTCAGCACCCCCATCATGTCCCCACACAGCAGACTGATGACACTGAATGGCACCGGAGAGCCGACCTGCGAGGTCAGTCCCGACAGTAGGTTTTGGAGGCAGTTGGAGGGGAGAGGCCCCCGGCTCACCCACTCCTTCCACAGAGGCGATCTGTAGCCTGTCTTTTCATGCCACCTCTGTGGGCCACCTGCCAGCGGCCACCAGGGACAAGGATGCTTGGGTGGTGGGCAGCCCCCCAGCCCCCAGGGATGAGGATGCTCGAGTGGTACTCCAGGGATGAGGATGCTTGGGCGGCCTCCCGGGAACGAGGATGAGGATGCTCTGGCAGGTCCCTGGCCCCGGGGACGAGGATGCTCGGGCCGTCCCCCAGCCAGCGGGAGGAGAGCAGCAGCTGCCCTCGCACCGGTGCAGAGGGTGACGGGGAAGGGGGGAAGAGCACAGAGGGGAGGATTATCCATGGACACAGCTTGCCCTTTTCACTGCATTTAACAATCAAGCAGTAGCTATAGCAACGGGGTTAATTAATGCATCCGATTTGCATAACTAAAACTCTGAACCCATTCAAACCTTGCTGATATTTTCATTCTTAAACCTGGCCTGCAAGGCTGTGCTCTTATGGCAAGGGGAACTCAAACAAACACAGCCATCCATACGTACTGCTCTACTTGCAGAGAGATGCAGGTACACGCAGGACATCGCACAGAAACAGTGCACAAAGCCACCCCTCAGCTGCGGCTTCTGTGGCGTGACCTGCCGGCGAAGCTCCAAGAGCAATTTGCTCCACATACCTTTATTCCCCCAGAAAGCATTAGCATTTGCAAATAAGCACATGGAAAAGAATAGAAAAAGGGGGACTGAAGTGTCCTTCAAAAAATAAAACAGGGGAAAAAGCAATTTTCAGAAACGGAGGAAGTAAAGCACACTCCAAGGCAGAGGGGGTAAGGAGATAGGCAATGTAAAGGTTTCAGACTATCGTATAACCAGAGGGGGAAATGTCTTTTCACCACAAACATGCATCTGCATGATGTCTAGACAGTCATAAAAAGGGCAATTAAAGTACTGCAGGCTGCAGTTAAGCTAATGTCTCCTTTCCCAGTCTAAACAGTTGAAACACACTGTACTAAGTTAGAAAAAAAACCATATAGGATAGAGAAAGACAAGTTTATAAGGAAAAATGTTTTGAAATTCAGTTTTAAGTAAGCCAGTAAATTAATTCAACCTTGTCAAATCTTTGCCTTATAACATATCAAATATTCCGCCTGCGTCCTGTCTAGACTGCTGTAACAAAGGGCATTTAAAGCCCTGCAAGATGCGCTGACAGAGTAGCCATTTAAAGATGCAGTATTGCTTTCTCCATCTAAAACGATTTGTCAGATGGAGTTAAAATGAAAATGATAAGTAATCACTCTGGTTCACAACCATTTCAAAAGAAAAAAAACAACCACAAAACCCCCACAGCTCATAGATATAAATCCCACTAAAATCATTCCAGGGTATCATACCAGTGGAATTTGTTTGGCCTTTTTTTTTTTAAATTCACTTATTTTTTTTCATCTGAGCTATCACTAGCTTCCTGCAGCACATGTATTTCTAAATAGCGTATCAGGTCTGAAAGGGCCAGCTCCACGTATTAATTGATTTATTGATATAAAATAATGACTCGTGGAGAGACAGTATTAAAACTCCAAGGGTTAACATTGAAAAGGATTTTTTTTTTTAATTTACTTAAAAGCAAAAGAATAAACTGCCTCACATGAGAGAAAGCAACCAGTCTCCACCACTGATACAGTTCAGCCTGGGCAGTCGCTGTCCCCAGGAAAGCAAGAGAGAAAGAAAGTTAAACTACGTGGGTGTGCACAGCATGTTTTTTTACTGAGAAAGGACCATTTAGCGGGAAAAGCAAAGGCAGATATAATCTTGTCTAACACAAGAAACATTCTCCTCCCTTCCTGAGCTTTATCAGCTGTTAGAGAACTGAAATATCAAAAAATGTTTATATGCAGAACAGCTGATCTGGCTTGGCAGGACAGCAGGCACTGCCCATGATGGAGCAAGTGCCCTGCAGGTCTACAGCCAGCCACTTCTAACAAAGTGCAAGACAGACTTTTAAAGACTTTATTTTGTTGTGACATGGCATGACCAGAAGCCCCTGGCGAGGGAGGGGGCTGGGACGTGCCCAGCCCCGGGTCCAACTGCACCATACGGCTGCTTCTTGGGGGGACGGTGGGGAGAGTCACCCCTGGAAGTCCAAAACCGGGCTGAGTGCTGCTCCTCTCTGCTCCTCGCCCCACAGCATCCCACCACCGCCTCGTCTGCACCTCCCTCTCTCTCCCCACCCTTCTTTCTTAATTATTATTTTAATAAGACTGTTTCCAACTTCACTGCTCATTCCGCAATATCCCAAGGGCTACAACTGTTCATTAGACAGAATTTCTGCTTTAATTGCACTGACACAGATGTGTAGGTTATCTGGAAAAAATTACTAAAATGAGCAGTGAAGAATGCGGTTGGATGCCCTTCTTACCTCATGTAGAGTTTAATTTAACATTATCTCCCCCCATACCCTGTAAAAGCAGCATCATTCAGTGCATCGCGGGTTTGCAGAGGATTTAACCCGGATTGTTCCCGCTGCCGAGGTGTGCGGAGGTGCACTCTGCTCCCCACACGGCACCAGGGCGTCCCCAGAGGCAGCAGACCGGGGCTGGCGGGCCTGAGGCCACCGACCCACTGGACTGCAGAGCACGGCCCCTCCACGGGTGCCAGAGCAGAGCCCCGCAGCAGTCCCTCGTCCCAGGAGAGGAGCCGGCGGCTGACACCCTGCCCAGTGACGGGGAAGAAGTTCATGCTGCTGTACTGCCTCGACCCAATTGTAACTCGTGGGTTTTGCCATAAGGATAGAAAAGATCCCCAGTGAACTCCTGCCTGCAGCCACCCTGCGTGCCTGCGTTGTCGTGGCTTCCAGCAGCTCCAGAACGATGGCCCTTGGCAAGATGTGGGAGCACCAAACCCTGGCAGGGCAGGAGGCAGTGCCACCACTGCTCACCCCCACACCAGGTGGGGAACAGGCTCCCCCGGTGCCCCCTCACCCTCTGCCAAGAGGGAAACCACCAGACACAGAGAAATGTTATCGCTTCTGCTCAACAGCATCCAGGCTGCGAACCCACCACGGCTGCACAGCTGTCAAATCAGCCATGGAGTTCACATGAACTTCCTCTGCAATTCATGCTGGCGAGAGCCAGACACATAATAGCCTTGGATTCACAGAGAAAGAGCTGCCAGTGTTATTTCTATTTAAAATCTCTATTTGAGCTTCATACACTCATTCTTCACACATAATACATGTGCACATACACACAAAATGCTTCTGGATCTGGCTCCCTGCTGCATTTCACTTCATCAAGAGCACTGCCTGGTAGCGATTTCAGGGTTTGGCTCACTGTTATTATTTAATAGATTTTAATTCCATAACAGAAAGTATGAATCTGCCAATTTTTTTGTTACGTCTTATTGCCAGGAAGAAAAAAAAGAAGAAATCATGCAAGAAACTTGCTACCAACTTCCTTATCGCACAGTTCCACCCTCTTACCTGCCAGCCCAGGCAGGGGCTGCTCTCCGGGGCCACAGCACAAGGGCTGGGTGAAGGCTACGGGAGCATCAGCTAGGGCTGGGGGACGGGCAGATGCACACCAAGAGTTCAAGTCCTATCTCTGAATATGTCTAAATGCCATTAAAAATGTCTCNTATATTAAGGGGAAAAAAAAAACTCAAAACTTTCCTTTGTTGCTAGGGGACTTACTTGCTTTTTATCTGCTGAAACCTTTAAAATTCCACCGTTGTATTTTAAGAAAACCCTGAAAATGAAGCATCTCATGTGCTAGAAATAAAGAGACAGAGCACATCCGTTCCATCCTTCATTTCTAAGTACTTCGCTCAGGCCTGACTTCGTTTCGTATCTTGGTCCTCGATGTTTTTTGGCAGTTTGCTCTAGACTTACTGGCAAGGGCTAAAAGGTTTCTATTTAGCTGGTGTCAGCTGAGCATCTGTGCCTGCAAGAACTGGAGTGGGGGTGATCCTGACTGCATTTCAAAAGCACATTTCTTTTTGGGAGCTACCACAAGAATTTTAAATCCAAGTGTGTCTGGGTAGTGGAGGGACTCCCTCCACAGGGTCCCTGCTGCCATCCTGAGCAGAGCACCCAGTTCTGGGAAGCATTTCTGACCAGCAGGGGGGAAAGGAGCTAGGAAGGCTCCCTAACCTGTGACCCCCCTAACAAAAGGCAGGGAGAGCGTCTAGACCTGCAGTCTGCTGGCGGGTGAAGGCAAGCATTGTGTGCCTCCACCAGGCAGGCACTGACGCACCGCGGGACGGGTCAGCGACGCAAACCCCAGCTGCAGAACCCACGGGTTTCGCCCCAGAAGGCGCCGGGTCATCAGGAAGGGAAGGGACCCATGCAGCCCACCCCTCCTCACCAGTGCGGGAAGGCTGTGGCTGTCAGGGCAGCTCCCGCTTCCCGCGCAGATGGAGGAGATCACGGATTTCCAGCCTGACCAGCCCCGAGTCTCCCTACGCCCCCATGTATTTCACATGTACTATCTTCACTCTCCTAAACACAGCCGTTCCATCTTCCAGCTCAACCACAGGAGAGAACAATAAAAAACGTGCTTCCTTCCACAGAGCCTTTACATTTTGCTTTCCCTGTCCATCTCAGTTAAAAACAGATGAACCAAGGTTTTCCATCTCCACCAAGCCTGGAGACCAGCTCAGCATTCAGAAAAGCCAAATTTGAGACGCAGCTCCACCACGTATTGCTTGTGTGACCCTGGGCAAGCCCTTTGGCTTCTCCGCGTTGTAGAACCCCACATATAAAAATATAAATACCCTAAAAATACTAGAGCTAAGCATGAAGAGAAGGCAAAAGACCTATTAAAAGCCCTCCTTCATCTCTGCCAGAAGGAAAACACTATTACCCAGTACTTAAAACGACACACTAAAGGAGACAGAGCAGCTGGGGGTGTAGGGATGCCCCAGCAGAGCAGGGAGCCCCTGGCCAGCCACCTCACACACCCCAGGACGGGGCAATGGAAAGCCCCCGCTGTGCCCTTGGCCATGCTCTGGCCATGCCACCATGGGGGGTGGGAACAGCCCCTGCCCCCAGCACTCCTGGCAGACAGCAGGGCTGGTCCTGCACCAAAACACACCATCACCAACAACCCACGGACGAGAACTTTTGGCAAAACTGACATGAAACAAAAGTCGTTAGTTTCACTCTTCCCGAAGGAAAGACTACCTCTCAGAAGCCGTGTTTTCTGCCAGAAGACATGTTCCACATCAGCCGTACTGACACCAGAGAGACTGGCCCATGCAGAGCCGGTGACGCCACCCCAGGCATCAGCAGTGCCCGCTGGCCTGGGAGCGCTGCTCATGTGGGACCTCGGCTGGCGCAGGGGTCTGCTCCCAGGCTGGACCTTCAGAATTATAGCCTGAAGACAAAGATACTCCCAGCAGCTGAGATAGTTTATGTAGCCATTAAATGCCCACCCCCTTCTGATTGGAGGTAAAATACAAACAGCTGAAGTTTTGTTACCCTGGTAGTCACCTGATGCCAATCCTTCCCCAGAACACCATGCACCACATCCATACCTTTCTACTCAGAGAAAAGGGGAGGACAGGGAGTTTCTTCTCCCCCTGTCTCCATCACTTCCTACCCCATTTCTGAAACATCATCCTTCCTGCAGCAACTCCTTCCCCAGGCGCTCCAGGCTGACACTGCCCACAGAGCTGGGAGCTGCAGCAGGATGCACTGGTGCTGTGTACCCGCACTCTCGGCGAGGTCCAGCCCAAATGTCCTTGCAGCCGGCCACCGGCCACAGCAGCAGCCCATCTTCTGACAACTGCCTGTGATTTATTTTTGGTACGCAGGCACAGGGAGACTGACAGATCCTACACTGGGATTTTATCAGCAGTACGCAGTTATGGAAACAAATCCTTTTAGACTACCACAACAAAATGCCCAAACCCCCAACAATAAAATAAAGAACAATACAGGGGAGCATGGCAGCAAATACAGAGTATGACCCAGGTTCTAGGAAGCAGAGGAGGTTTGTGTGTCCACTCAGAATTCATTCAGACTTCTGAGAAATCAGTAGACCATGCATTTTAATCTAGTTACATATTTTGCCTTGTGAATTTTGTTTTGTGCAAACCCTCCACCCTGTTCTTTGATTTTAAAGAGTTCAAGGACTGCACCCCCTCCTAAACCAGATGAGTGGCTCCCTGGTGAAGGCTCCTCCTCTTTACCCTCCATACGGTTCCCAGCCACCCTCTGCGAGGAGCAGAGAGTCCACACAAGACCCATGGGAATTGCACCCCTTTTCTCTCCCTGTGGGCGGATGGCAGTGCCTGACGCGGCCCCAGCGCACAGCTCTGGGCAGGGGCTGGGGCTCAGCCAAACTGACCTCCCCGCAGCAGGTGAGAGAGTTCCACAACAAAAGTTAAGGGTCTGGCATACACACCGGAGACATCCAGGAGTTACCATAAGACAGTGGAAGACTTTAAAAACCTAAGAAAAAACTCAACAAAAGATAAATCTCCCTTGGGTTGGTCTCGGGTGCTGTGGTGCTCCCTGCTCAGGGTTTGTGCTTTGACCTCCCCACGTGTGCAGGGCTTTAGCCCAGGCACCATGGGGATGGGCAGGGGCATCTCCCCCTAGGGGTCCCAGCTCTGCAGCCAGGACTGGGCGCTCTGGGAGGATGCGGCCATCGGAGGCGGCGATGTCTGGCAACACCAGCCCAGGCTGTAGCTGCAGACAAGGACCCAGACAACAAAGGCGAGGCAAAACGCCATCAGATAGAGGCAGACGTGTCTGGCAGACCACGGCTTTCAGAAGCCGGAGGAGACTTTCTAGGCATGCCCTGATGTCTGCAAGCACAGCTCCTTGCTGGGCGCACAATTAAGCTAGCAGCAAGATCACTGAAGTGTCCTACACCATACTCCAAATACTATCCATCTAATGAGGATAAAAAAAAACCCAAAGAGTAGAAGAGTGTGGCAAAGAAGCAAGCAACTGGAGACTGCAGGACACAACTCTGCAACAAAAAAATATTTATATTTAATTTTCTGTTATTCATATTCTAAGAAGACCGCATGTTTTCACTTGCATCTTTGCCTCCCCCCTGAGGCACAAACATACACACAAAATGGGACAGGGAAGACCAGGAAAAGCAGGAAGAGCAGCACAACTAGAACACATCCCTGCTCACATGCTTTCCGAAACCACAGGACAAAAAAACAGGTGCAAGTTTTACAACAGTCGAGCAACAGCAAACATCTTTTGCCGGAGTGAAAACGCTCCAAGCTACGCTGCTCAGATGAGTGTGATACCGGGCTCCCTCTGCCCACCTGGCTTATCTGCTGAAGTCTGTTGTTTAAGGCATTAATATAAAATAAATATAAACAAGTCATTGGTGCTTCAGGACGGTTCCCCTGGGGACTGCGCCAGTGCCCCAGCAGCAGGGCTGCACTGGCCCCGCACGCTCCGGCTGCACCCAGCCTCGGGCTGCTCCCACCACAGCAACGCTGCCGGGGGGACGGCAGGGGTCCCACAGCTTTTGTGCATAAGCAAGGACTATTTTGCTGTGCAACCAGACTGTGCCATCAGGCTCAAAATAAAGCAACTGAAGGAATTATTTCTTGTCTTAATTTAGATTATGACTTTTACTGATAGAGGCTTGATAAAGGTCTAATGAATGACTTGTAGGTATTATGAGCACGTTAAAGATCTGAGCGTGGTTATACTCCAAGGTCATAAGCTCTGTTGACTTCCCAGGCTCTGTAACAACTGATTAGCCATGTATTAAAATCATTTATTCACCACTTGTTAACACTTTATTTAGTCGGTTCTTCCCCAGCAGGCTCAGGACACCACATTTGAGCAGAGACGCCTTACTTTTGAGGTACTCTCATAAACTCAAATCTAATTTGAGAGAGAGACCCATACACATTACGACAATGTCTTTTAAACCAGCAAAGGCTCTTTTGCAGACAGGTTCAGCTCAAATCCAGCAGCCTGGTTCACTAGGGCTCCTGATGCCTGGTTTTGTCCATCCTGAACATGAGCAGCTCCTGCCATGCTTAACAGGAGTCTGACATAACATGACTTAAAAAGCTTCAGGTTGTCAAACTACTTTCACAGACTACAGTGAAAGCTTTTTTCCTCAATGTAATGCTGCTCATTAGTTTGCCAGAGTAACAGCAAATGGAAAAGTACTTGCACTTAAAAAGACATAGAGCTTCTGAAGATGCTTCTATATTGAACAGCGGAAGAAAAAATCCCATCCAGGATTACCAAAATGCAGCCAGCTATTGGTAGACAAAAACTATTGGGTTTGCAAAATCAGCCTCTGAAGACACCGCTGCATCCCCCTCTGCGCTCCAAAGAGCGGGTACCGCCGCTCTCGGGCCAAGGCAACAAACCACCCATTTCGTCAAGCGAGTAACCAGGGTGTTTATAGTACAGCAGCTGCAATCATGCAATCAGCCTTCATAATTAGATCTTGGCAACTCCTGAAATACTTTGCTTACCCAGTTTACCTGGAAAGATGCAACCTAAATATTCAGTGCCTAGAGACATTTGAAAGAAAAACAGAAAGCATCTGTCAGTGATGCGAGCCACCTCCCCTCAGCTCCCCTCTGGGGGACTTGCCCTCCACAAGCCCCCCTGTAGCCAACTGTGGCTGGCACCTGCGCCCAAGCCTATAACCTCCGTAGTGGCCAGGAGTACCCCACGCACTGTGAGCCGGGTCCCACCACTCCCGGTAACAACCCCACATGCTTTTCCCACACCGGAAGCCGCAGCACGAGGTCCCGTTCGTCTCCAGCTGTGCCTCTTCACTTCCCCAGGACACTGTCCTCCAGCACTTGTGGCCAACTTGCCCAATGACATGCTGAAGCCTTACGAAGGTTTCTGAAGGGTTTGGGATGATTCAGCCCACCCCGAGACCTTCCCTCCATGGTGCCAGACCACCTGTGCGTGGCCAGCAGCACTGTGCCGTGGGTGACATGTCCTGTGCCATCTCCTCCGCAGACACATGCATCTGAGCCCTGGCAAACACTCAGGGTTTCCTGACACCCAGTCCCTGGTGGGGGCAGAGGCTGGGGGGTGCTGGAGGGGAAGAGCCAAAGCAAAATCTATCACAAAACCCCAGATGCAATGCCCAGCAGATGTATTTTCAAGTGAGGAAAACTCATGACTTCTCTCTGGCCCACCAGTGAGCAGGGCATTACTACCTGCAAAACTGGTGGGGTGATGGGACATGGATCCCCCCAGCACCACCGTAGGCCAGGCCAGCACTCTACAGTCCCGCAAGGATTTCACCAGAGAAAACCTGTGCGCGGGGCTCTTTTATGAAGCCCGTAAGAACTGTCCGTCACTCATAATGGTTAATTGGTACTGATTAGCACCTGCCACAGTCTGATGCCAAAGGAGTCCTACTGGCCCATAAAAGTGTCCTTTACCCAGGGAGGGGGAGGCTCCCAAGACACCGAGTCCCGGGTGCTCACATGCCGCCTGCTCCTTACCTCACAGCACGGGAGAGCAGCTGGGAGGCTCGAGGGGCTACAGGAACACATCATTCCTCTCAAATAAAGCTTTAGAAAGTTACTTCCCATGCACCTGAGAGGACAGAGATGAGAAAATTTTTCACCCCAGGAAAAGATTAAGAGCCAGAGAGCGGCTGTAAATTACGGGAGCAGCTAAATAACTTGGGGTCCACAGGCTCGGAGTCAGATCGCCGATTTTAAGTCCCAAAGTGATGGTGCAAATGTGCGGCATTGCTTGCACTCACATGGGAGCCAAAGGCCTCCGCAGGCCTCTGCACTGCTGGCACCGACCCTCACAGGACAGGAAAGAAAGGAATTCTGATGAGCTGCACACCAACAGACAGCAACAAGCTGTGACCTCCTCCTCCGCAGCCGCCTTGCTGCAGAGCCCAAAAAGGGGTGGGAGGCCAAAAGAAGAATGGAGACTGAAAAAGGGGTAGGAGGTCAACGGAAAAGTAGAGGCTGAGAAAAAGTGGAGGCCAAAAAAGTTCTGGGAGGCCCCAAAGGTGTGGGAATCCAAATGAAAGTCAGAAGTGGAGAAAAAGCCTCCGTGCCTACAGCTGGATGGATCAGGATCGGTTGTTCTCTGGTTAAATTTCCAGAAGGCACCGTCTCTCCCCACACCCTGCTGCGCAGCACAGGGAATGCNCCCGCCATGCCACGTCTCACCCAGGACGTTCTGGCAACAGCCCGGGATGTGCAGGAGAACTGAGCCTGAACCCCCTGAAGCCAGGCAGGGTTCGATGACGCTGCTGCTCGCCTCTCGGGGCTCGCCTGGCTCTCACCTGCTCACGTTTGCCCTTTTGGTTTAGCCATGCATCTTGCCAACTTTAAAATGCACACGAGAATTTGCACTTAAAGTCAGTGCTTTAAACTTGACCCTCGGTCGTCCTCCCTTCCTCCATATATGTGTAACATTTGTTTTAATGCCATCACCAGCAGGGAAGAGGCACAGGAGTGTCTGAGCAGTGGGTGCGTGTTCTCTGCAGATGAGTGCCCGGAGCCCTGCTGCAGCCCTGTCCCGCCAGACGTCTCCGAGAGAAGGGTGGCTCACGCTGCCGGCCCACCAGCAGCAGCGAGGAACCAGTAATTATACTGGCTGGACCAACACCTGTTAGTGGTTTTGTCTTACACTGTTTGTGCAACCAAAGAGTCTGCCAAGAAAACAAAGATGTATTTAGTCTAAACAGGTGAAAACACGAAACAGGGAATGGAGATGCCATGTTTGTCCCACGACGTCTGTGTGCAACACATGCTGGAAAATGATTTTTGGTTTAGCCTGCAAGAAGGCTCCATAAGCAAGTAAAAGCACTGCATGCACCAAAAAGGCAAGTCTTTGCTGTGGGAGGAGCGCAGAGGACTGCCCGTCCCCAGAGCCCAGCTCCTGGAACCGGCCTCATACAGGGCAGGGCCCAGGGATGCTCTTTGCTGGGCGGCAGCACCAGCACCAACAGAGCCTGGCCCACCGGCAGCATGGTCGGGAGTCCCGCCGGACCAGGCATCCCACCCAGGGCGGCTCGCAGGGCCAGCTGCCCATCAGAGCTGCTCCTCGAAACGCCAGTTTAGAGCAGAAACGCTCGATCCCACCGCGCTGCATGCCAGGGTCTCCACGGGCAGGGACCCTTGTGCTGCGTTTCCCAACCATGGATCCGGAGCTGAGCAGCGAGGTGGGAGGGGAGGGTGAACACCCTGAAGGACCAAGGGCAAAGACCTCAAAGGACCCAGGCCAGCCTCAGCCTTTCTGCAAGGCAGGAACGCCAGGACCAGCTCTGAACTGCACCAAGTCACACCCAAGATATGCTCCCCCATCAGCAGATGGGATTTATTGTAGATTATTTGTCCTGGCATAAAACATCAGCTCCACCTCTTGCAGCCTATTTACTGAAAGCCACTAAACATTAAATGGAGGCAAAAAGTGTATCGCAGCAACATCTGGAATTTATCCCTTCCTCCTTCTGTGGAAAAAAAAAAAAAAGTAAAAATCACTCCCTATTCTTTTCGAGACAGAAAAGTGATTATATAGAATTATAATGCTGGAAGAAGATACAGAAGAGCTGAGATTTTCTTTGAAATGCTGTTTGGACAATTAAAAAAAGGATAGTTTCAAAGAAGCAACAAATCCTGTCTCAACTTTTTCTGCCCTGTCTCACAGTGCCAGGTTTTCCTCCCATGTGCTGGCTAAGACACTCTTAGGAAAGCAACAGAGTTTTTTTCATCCTTGCAAGACCTTTAGTAAGCTAGAAGAAAAACCAGCTCTAAGTCCTAACTGGTGGAAGATACATCAAATAAAAAAAAAATATTCTTTCAGTTCCTGCCAAGAAGATTCGGAGGAGCCTTGTTTTCATAGAAGCACAGAATGGTTTGGGTTGGAAGGGACTTTTAAAGGTCATCTAGTCCAACCCCGCTGCAATGAGCAGGAGAGGTTTTCTGTGGAGAAAAGCTCTTTGGGGACCAGCTTTCCAAAAGAAGACAGGTCAGTCTTTACCCAAGAGAGACAGTTCTCTACCTCTCCAAACAGAAGAATGGAAAGGCTTTAAATATAGAAACAGGAAAGGCTATTTGGATTAATATGAGGATGCAAGGTCAAAACATGATATCCTGCACTTCCTCAGGCTCCCGATCCCAGAGCAGCTGGGTGACAGCCCCAACAGCATCCCCTGGCCCCAGTCACGACCAGGGAAGCCTTGGTTTGGGGGAAACCCTCCCCAGAGGGAAAGGAAGCAGTCGTTCAGGCCAAGCCCACAGAAGTGCCTCCAGCTACTAAATGACCCAACGACTTAACCTAACTGCATTGATGGGGCTGGAAAACAAAGCTGCAGTCCTTGGCATGTGCACAGTTAGGAGGGGACGGCTGCTAGAGTTCTGCATCTTCTGCCTGACAGCAGTTACAACCCCAGTAAGGGATGTCCAGTCCCGTGCCCAGCCCAGCCCCAGGTGGACACAGGGGGAGACCGCAGGGCAATCGCAGGGTGATCGCAGGGCAAACCCCCTCCTCACCACACAGAGCCCCAAACAGCAGCTAGGTCTGACTTTGCAAACGAGGGCAAGGCTGTTCCTAGAACCATTACTCAGGCTCCTCAACTCCCATCTCGGCTGCGTGTGGACTGGATGCAGGATTTCATCAGGACATTAAACTCGGAAGATGTAAAATCACTGTGCAAAAAACAAATTATACCTATTTTCGTAACAGCCAATTTAAGCTTGTATTTAGGTCCCCTCACATACCCCTACATTACATGAAGCATTTCTTCCACTTGAAATGTAGCTTTCTAAAGGCCATTTTGTTTAATTTAATAGATGGCTAACGTGGGTCTGCAAATCTCTGGAAGCGTAACCACGGAAGACACATGGCTGCAGGATACAGTGTGATCCCTTCCCGAGCAAACAGAAAGAACAGGAGGGGATGAAAAGCATTTCCAAAGCCATGAACCTGCTGAGACTGGAGTGCACTTGTGGTCTGAACGGCAGCAAGACCCTGCGGTCAAGTCAAAAGAGAAATTCCTGAACATCCGCAGGTGGCCGTTAACCCAGTCGAGAGCAGTCAGTGGCCGCAGGACAGACCCTTCCCGCGCTGCACAACCCAGCCCACGCAGGCGTGCCTCCCTCGGATTTCAAAGAGCTACTTTCTGAACTTAAATTAAATAAATGCAGTCATCTTTGCTTTTTTTTTTAAAAAAAAAAAAGCTGCACTAATAAAAAGCTCATAGTGAATCTATTAAATTGAGGCTGTCCATTATGTTTATTGTTTCTTACAATTCAGGCCTGGATGGCAAGTCAATGGACGTTGAGAAGTATTTATCAAGAAAACCCATGAGAATGATGAGGATTAAAAGCTATCAGCAAGACAGGATGCATTTGTAACCCCATAGTTTGCTCTGCACCTCACCGGGAGCACACAGGATCCCCCAGAAACCTCTGCACCCCCAGTTCCTGAGCCCATCTCTGGCACATCAGTTGACAGCACAGCCGTCACCTGCATTCCCTGCAAAAGCTGAAAAAGGTGCAATTTGTACATACTGCTATGAATAAGTCACACTAGAGAAATATAAAACTTTCATTGCATGACACGCCAGTGATCAGTATCATTAAGCGCTACACACCCCATGTGTGTGTCTGAGCATGCTGGAGAGAAGACACTGAACTTGAGAGCACATCTTCCAATTCAAGCAAAGTCCCATTACAGTAATATAAATGAAACAACAGGAGTGAGATTCCTGTTAGTATACGGGAAATTGTTGCAAATTAAGATAATTTTACTTCGAATTGTGTGAAGCAAATGTCCATAAATCATGTTGTCCCTGAAGTGTCCTGAAGGAAGCACCTAACAGGCCAAGGTACTTTCAAAGCTCAGTCCTAAAGAGCCTAATCTGTATATGCTGGTCTAAGTTACTGAAGTCAAGAAACCACCCTTGGTAAGGTGGAATAATGATGGAAAGAATGCAAAAAAAAAACATAGAAAGAGCAGGACCTGCTCCTCCAGGAAAGCAGCAGAGATGTCTGCCTTCAGCAAAGCTGAGCCCCTGCAGCCCAGGCCAGCGCCGGGGACATTGATGCTCTCCAACCCTCGAGGAATCGGGTCTCATCACACCCACACCTGTGAAGAGCACAAGGAAATCCATCCTGGTTTCAAGTCTGGAACATGCACCAGGAACAAGTCCCACCTTGGGTCACGTAAGCCACTGAGCTGTGGATTTTATCCTCCAGGCTCCAACAGCCGGCCACTGCCCTCAGCAGGGTGGGAAACGGCACGGGAAGGTGTGGGAGGCTCGGGGCATGGCTTCGCTGTGGGGGCGGTGCTTTTTCTGTTATTAGAAATAACAGTATTAATCACAATATTAAACAGAAACCACTAAGGGGAAGAATTTCCAAGCTGGCTCAGCACAGAGCCCAGCCCACAGCAGACCCCCCGGCAGCTTCCCCAGGACTGCCCTCGGCAGCCGGAGCCACGGATGTGTCGCACAAGGATGGAGGAGGCAGACAGCAGATTCAGCAGGACAGCTGTAGAGACTCGGGCTTGGAAATGTTAAGTTTTAATGCTGAGCAGTTAGATATCTTTTGGGAATTCATCCAAATGGCACCGTTTCCTTCCCACTTGCCCTGCAGGTAAATCTAGCATGTGGCTTACACAATCTGTTGACTTAAATAAAGCAAGGGCATACGAAGAAAGCTGTTCAGACATCAGGAGAGGCTCATCAGTCCTTTGGGCAGAAGTCTGGGTCACGTCCTCCCCCACGTTGTGTGCTCAGTGCGCTGGCCAGGGCCTGTCCCCTCCGTGGGAGCACCCCAGCGAGAGGGCAGTGGGGATGGCCACAGCCTTCACAGCGTCAGGAGCAGGACGACGACATGTTGCCAAATTCTTCCACATTTTTAGCCAGTGCCAATGCTTAAATTTAATTTACAGAAATTTGAGTCCATGAGCTCTGTGCTCCAGTCGAGTCCTTTAGAAATGAAATGCAGACGAGCAGTGACCACACGAGTCCACTGGGCTCAGGGGACGGGGCCACAGCCACCCCAAACCTCATGGCACTGCCCCAGCTTGCCCCCAGAATGACACTCATTCATCAGGCGGACACAGGCTGTTTCCGAAGCCCTGTGCTGTGCGAGACCTGGCAGGATCCCCCTCTCCCACAGGCGAAGCCCAGCTGCAGCACGAGGTGCGGAGCTGGCAGCGGGACGGAGCCAGCCCCAGCTCCACCACCCTGCGCCCTGGCTCTTCTCCATCCCTAGTCCCAAACCCCCACCCGCTAGTCCCAAATCCCCTCCTCTTCACCACCCACCCGGGAACCCAAGTGCTAGCCCCGGGGCCCCGGCCCCCCGGTAGCCAGCAGGGCAGGGGCAAACTCTGCCTCCCCCAGAGCAAAAGACTAAAACCTGAACAAAGCAATTCCGAGGCGGCTGCAGCCAGGGCTGCTTTTGTTAGCGGAGTTACAAAGAGGAAAATGAATTCTCACACTAGTGAAATGGAACAGAGGTAGAGGAATGCTACCTCATAAGATGAGGGTCACCTTACGCCCGAGATTTTAAAGCACTGAAGACGCATTTGGAAGGAAAACCGACTCAGCTGACCACCACTGTCTCTTCTAAGATGGTGCACTGCCATCCTGCCCAATATGCAAATGAGAAACTCCACCACTGATCATCAATGGCAAGTTAATTAAGTATTAGGCCAAATTCTGCATGTGAAGTATATAATGTCTAAGGCCTGCAACAGTGAAGAGATGGACTTTGCTACTACAAATACTCATACTGCAAGTTAATGTCTAAATTTTAAGGAATTTAGAAGAGACTACCATAGCAGTTATGATGGTGAGTTCCTTAGGAGGCAAGCTAGACACTCAATCCATCTCTCATATCAGACCTATGTTAACATTTAAATAGGACCTACTGTTGTGATCTTTAGCAATGAGCAGATGTGGTTTTGAGTAATGGTTAGTGTTACTTAAGCGGTTATATTCACTAATGTAATTGACACCTATTCCATCATCCTTAATACACCCACTTCTTTCTCCGATACCATAAATAGATTAGAAAAGTTTCTGCAGATGGCCATGACCCCATTTGTTTGTGCACTTAGCCATGTATGAATCACTCTTGGCTTGTAGCGGCACTCTGGAATTACTGAAAGATAACTAGTCGGCACAGACACCAATAAATGAATCATGCTTTCCACAAGACCAAACCTTTGGGCTTTTACAGAATCCAATTACAAAGTAAGAAGAAAAGAACAAAGAAATTACTCAGTCTATTTGCACAAAGTCATGCAGAGTTGATTCATAGTTTTACAGAATTATTACTGACAAACATTTGTAGGGGGTTAGAGTAACAAACCAGCTACTTAACATATTGGACAGAATTAAGAGATCAAAAAAATCCCCAAACCGCGTCCTGCATATATTCTTTAAAAGTACTATTGATTTTTGTGCAAGTACCTCTTTTCATTCTTGGTATGCTCCAAGCCTGAGGGTTAATCAACTTCGATTCTCCAAGGCTGAATTCTGCTTTACTGGGTTGCTTGGGCCAAGTTTGCGAACGTGGGAAATGATCTTGCCCCTGCTGGAGCGTGCACCTCGTGCCAGCAAACCCCCACAGGCACGAGCTGGGGCTCGCGAGCGGAGCAGAGAACTACTG
Organism: Stercorarius parasiticus; assembly: GCA_013396915.1. Taxonomy (NCBI): domain Eukaryota; kingdom Metazoa; phylum Chordata; class Aves; order Charadriiformes; family Stercorariidae; genus Stercorarius; species Stercorarius parasiticus. The sequence goes on along the minus strand of VWZL01002274.1, from coordinate 167,389 downwards.
TGGGCAAAAGCACCTGCCCTTCTAAATGCACACTTTGAATGTCTACTGCAAACAAAAAAATTAGCCAGTTTGAGGCATTTTACTGAAGATATGTGTGAGACTGAATACACTGAACACAAATGTGTGAACCATTTGAAAGCGCTGTGGACATCCACCAACATCGACAACTTGTGAGGCAAGTTTCAAAAGATGTGCCAGGTACCTCTGTATAATGCCACAGCCTGTGACAACACCAACACACACCACGCACAGAGAAAAACACACGCTCTTCTAGGTGGAGCATAAGCCTTCTCTTGTATCAAGGAGAAACTGGAAGTCTGAATACTGGGAGAAAAAAAGAATACTGTATCAATTACAACCACAGCAATGCTGTACGTAGTGAAAAAACTAGCGTTAAATTAAAAAAAATCAAAAGGTCATGGGGGACTTGGTGCCAACCTGAGCCTGAGATATGTATCAGTGCACTGGTTGCATCCCTGAGTGTGATGGCTGAATTTACAAGTCTCATGACAATGCAGCCTCAACACGCTCCACATCAGCATCCCGTACCACAGAGATAACGCAAAATAACAAGGATAAAGTCCAACTGAACAAAGTCACTGACATTTTGGAAAAGGATGTAAATTAAATGTATACATGATGGTATTTGTCTAAGGCCTTCCAGCGATGCTACCTTCTACATGTCACTGAAGACCCAACTTCACGGGCTAATTTAGCTTGCAAATGACATGCGTGCCCTCTTCTACACACCAGCTGAACCTGGTCCACAAGCAGAGAGCTGCCAGCCTGGTACAGCCTAGAGTCACAGCTCAGAGGTGAAAAACAGCACCTGAAGAGCTACCACAGAGCTCTATATCAATTTGGGAAAACTTGCTTAGCTGTCCCTCACGCTTAAGGCTGCTCATTTCCCAAGAGAGGTATAAACTCTACCCCAAACTGGCTACAAGAAGGAAAGATGCTATGCAAGATTTAAATGAAAATCTTCATCATGGAATCACGGAATTTCAGAGTTGGAAGGGACCTCTAGAGATCACCTAGTCCAACTCCCCTGCTAAAGCAGGATTCCCAGTTCCTACTCTCCTACTTTACCCATACTACACAAATTAATGCAACAAGCTCTCTTGTACAAGAATATGTAGGGGACAACAACCTTCTCCCTCCAACGAGAGTTCATCTGTGCTGTAGACAGAAGGGGAAGAAAAAGGTTCCCAACAGCACCACTACAGCAGCAGGAGGTTATCTTTAGAAAGCTCGAGTCACTAGAATCAAGGTCTTCAGGTGCAACGCAAGACTAAAAGGATGCACATGCTAAACAGTAACATGTCTTTTAGAAGGGAAAAAAAAAGATATATCAGGAACCTGCAATATTAGGTGGCTACTTAGATAAACACTGTACAACATACCGCAGCAAAAATGCTAATGCAAGTTTAGGTTTCACACTGGAGATATTTCAAAAGATTTGCAAAGCTTTGATAATATTTAACATCTCTACTAATTTCCTTTTTGGTGTAATCATAAAATTACCATAGCAGGCAAAAGATCTGGGATGAACTACAAGTTCTAGCTGGCTCCAAAGCCAGCAAGAATAATGTGTGCTGTTACTATTTTCTCTCAAAACATACCTCTGCAAAACTGACTTAAAACTAGAAAAGAAATTGTGAAACTGTCATTACAAAGAAGCATTTAAAACACAGATCAAAGCGCTGCCTTAGAAGCTGTATTCCTTGCCAAATCATCAAAGCTCTCTTACTCGCAATAGCTCCCCAAATCCTCTGATTTCGATGATAAACTCCTACAGCTGAAATTTATCTGCTTTAAAAAAAACCAAAACAAAACAAAACCAAAAAAATCCAAACTCCACAACTCCTTTCTCTGGTTACTGACTACTTCATTAACCAGTTCATTTTGAACTACTTTCTTGTATTACTAAATCAATTAACTTTCCCAAATGTGTTCATGCCTGTACACACACACAGAGCACTCTGATGCTTTTTCAGGTATTGAAAACTCGTCAGCTCTCCGAGGTGCGGACACCTATGGCCGCATCCCGCAGCACTGCAGTGCTGCCAGCTTGGGTGGACGTTCCTGCCATGGCAGCACCGTGCCCAACGCCGGCACTGCCATGACCCCGCTGTGCTGCACCCTGCGCTCGCCCCTCACTCCTCCAGGAGCTCCACCACCGCCACCACGTCCAGCACAGCGAGGAAGCGGCAACGCAGGAGCCCCACACACTCAGCTGTGAAGGATGGATGATGGCTCAGGTCCTGCTCTCAGGGAGGGAAGCCTTGTACCGAAATCCTCCCTGTTCCTCTCCAGGACGGACTCAGCCGCGCTGCTCACAGCCAGAGCAGGTCTGTGATGCGTTTCCTCACCTGGGATCTGCCCAAGTGACCTACCTTCTGCCACCCAAAGTAATTGTAAAATAATCACCCGGCAATTTAGCCACACAGACGGGAAGAACACCGCGTAAAACATCCCCATCGACATTAATGATTCCTTTGCTTTATGGATGTCTGGGAGTGTGCTCATGGTGTGAACCAAGTTTCCATTTAATTGCAGCAAAGTGGCCCTTGTACCTCTCTCCTTGCAAGCTTTCCAGCCAGGCTTTATTACTTTGATGAAACACGCCAACAACAGATGCATCACGTATCAGAGAACGTGAAGGATCTGGTAAGACAAACCACACACCACGCATGGAATCTCCTTCCAGGAAGCAAACTGGTGGTCAGTTTTTACACGAAACACCATTGCAAATAAATGACCTTTTTTAGCAAATTAGCATTACCAAATTTTGACGGTTACTATTACCTGAAACAAGCCCAACAGGCATGACTGTACAATGAGTTACTCAGGAAAGAAGCTGGACTGTAATTACTAGTAGTGACACCGTGTATTTTGGTACTTCCCTTGGAAAGGTCTCCTTATGTCTATCCATTTATAATTTAGGTTTACAAATGCATTCTAAAACTGGATTTATCTAGCCAGCAACTCTCAGCCTGGGAAATCCAAAAATATTAGTATATTTGGTGAACAACAGCCAATAAAAATAAGTAAGAACATATATTTGTTGTTACTCTTCTCTCCATCTTCAAAGGAAGCAGCCATAGTTCAGCTAATTCAACATCCTGAAAATTTACAGGTGATCCCAGCCCCTACCTTGGGAATTCCTGGCTTTAAGGAAAGGAATATGGTTGTTGTTTCCCACACACCCTTCAGTGACGGACCTCTCACAACCAGGACCTGAAAACATACTACTAAATAAAACGAAGGCAAACAAATGACTTATTCAGGGGGCAGAGGATGCCTCCACAGCAGAAGGTCGGACATCCTCCTCTGAATATACCCTGATACCGACTGAAAAAGAATTAGCCATGTCTTGTCTCCACTTCGCGTTATATATGATCGCCTCTGATTCTACAGGATCACCTCTGGTGCCGTGTGTGTGTGCTGGTCCCGCTGTGCAGCACAACGCAATCCAGGTGTTCACCCAGAGGAAAAAAACAAAGTTTGACTATTTTCCTCCCGTTTCCTCCTCTGTGTCTTTTCATTCTCCCATTTAACACTGATTATAAAACACTAAGATTAAAATCGCTGCCTGAGGGCACAAAATAAACTGTAATTTTAAGACCCCGTGCTCTCAGGCTCAGGGAATTAGGACTTCCCCTGCCCTCGGTACGAGAGGTGGGACCTGCAGAGCTGGGACCGTGGACTGCAAAGGTTCCCGGGATGGCCAAGGGTGCCCACAGACGGTCTGCAGGCCACCATAAGAGGAAGTCACACGTACTCTGCTCCCCTAGGTCATACCTTGGGACACTGATCGTGGCAAAAAGCAGCGCTTGTTACGGAGACATGGCCAGAGCCAGACATGGGGACCTCTCCGGCGTGGCTGAAGTCGAACGGAGACGCCCCAAACTGGATATACTCTGTGCAAACACTTTCAGGCTTGCTGAAACACTGGTAGCAGTTCTGGCTTCCCTCCGTGTCCCTACCTCCTGGAGGAAAACTCGGGGGCCAAGCAAGAAGTACCTGGCTATTACCTACTCTGCTCTGGAAAACACCACCACTGCCATTGACATAGTGTCAGGAAAGAAACATATTTGCCAAAAAAAGCAGTCTGAAGTGGAAAGGAGATGTGATCCCTGGTTGAGCCATCTGCGTTTGGTTTGTTATTAAAACAAAGAATGTGAAAACCTACAAGTCCTCGCTTGGGCAGACACCCACTCTCATGGCCGGCTCGGCCCAGTCCAGGGACCCTGCTCCAACACTGGCCTCGGGGAACGGCTGCCAGTGAGGGACTGGCCTCCCCGCCTCACCTCAAGGTAACAACACCTTGCACCTCCCCAGTGCTTCAGCCGGCATCACCGCACGCAGAGCCACTGAGAGCCACCTGCGCTCAGAGCCACCCCTCACGGAGACACCCGGTGCCCGGCAGAGGCAGGGTCCCCAGCCCTGGCACCCAAAGCCCGGGGAGGAGCCCCTGTGGGTACACAGCGAGCGCAAGGCCACAGTGGCCGCGGTGGCACCGGGGCGGGCAGCAGGCACTGTGGCTGGCACCGGCCCAGGCGGCGGCAGGAGCCCAACTCCCCGGGCCAGCCAGTGGGGAAGCTGGGCATGCAGCCTCGCTCTGCTCCCTGCACCAAATAATTATTTACAGGCTCTTCTGCCACAACAGCCACCCGGGACCTCTCTCACCCGGCCGCAGCGCTTAGAGACCACTGCTGCAGACGTCTGGCTGCTTCACGCCCGGCATATTGGCACTGCAGCACCAGCAGGCGAGACTCCGCACCCCCACCCCCAAAAAGCCCTTTTATAATCCTAATCTGGGAGCGCCACACACAGAAACCAGCTGCTTCCTCCACCGCAGCGCCGCAGCCTGCCATACAGGATAAAGCCTGCAAAGAAATATTTTTGGGGATCACTTGTACAGTTAACCTAATTAGAGGGTTAAATTAAAGAGTTTACAGTTATGCCATTTTCCTGAAGCATTCCTGCATGGTAACTTTTGGGTAGAAAATTAAATAGCATCTGGTGGTAGCTGCTCTGAGGTTCCCTCAGAGTCATATTAGAAAGATAAATAAAATCAAGCGACTGGAGGGGGGAAAAAAGCTGTATAATGAATTTATCTTGGAGAGGCTGAACGCTGCCCTTTCCACCGACCCCAGGTGGAAGAAGCAGCTCCTGCAGTGCAACCGAAGCCCTCCTGCAACACGGAGGTGAGCCAACGCTGCCAACATGGCGGGAAATAAATAAATGACATCGGTGATAAAGAAACCCAGACGAAAACGAAATAAGGAAGGGCAGTCTTAAGGGAGCCTGATCCAAGGCTCCTGGGAGCTAACAGGAACTCAGCGCCCGCGTGTTGGGACCCCAGAGCTGACACAGGGGATAGGTGCGGTGTCCCCCAGTGCACTCCACTGTCCCCAGCCTCTCACAGCCCCCCATCCATAACTGGCACCTGCCTCCTACCAAGCCTTTCATAAGCTGAAAAAAATGGGGAAAAATTACAAAATACGCTATTTCTAAGTTGTCAAGGAATGAAATTAAAAGCCTGAGTTGTTCCAACAAAACCTCATGCCAAGAGTTAGCCTGGAAGATAAGCTTTTTCTTCAAAAGACCTTACACATCTCAATTCACAACTTTTATCATAACCATGAGCCTTGATCAGACACAAAGTCAAGTCTCTCATCCTTGCAATTCTGTGGGACACGGTTTATGTTCACCAACTGGCTGACACAAAAAAGAACTGTATCTTCACTATTTATACACTGCTATTGGTATGCGCATCTAGCCCGGCCTGTTAAAGTCAGCAATGAATAATGGTCTATTCAGTACTGGTAGTGTTAATAAAATCAGGCAAATCCAGCTTAGTTTTGTCTGAACACGAATGAGATTAAATCAAGATTAAATGTGCATACAGGACAAAGGGTATGGTTTATGCTAAAATTCAGAATGAAGACATTTTAGTACTCAGTAAACAAATGCCTACAGACCTTCCCCAGGACTTAAGACACCTGAATTAAACAACGATGAAACTGGAGAAGGGGAAGGCAGATGACACGGGACAAAAGCCATCCAAAATACCAAGGGACAGATGCTGGCTCTAAAATACCGCTCTGCAGCCCCACTGGAGGTAACGGGGCCGATCCTGTGCTAGCAGAAACAGGCACAGCCCAGCTGACTTTCCCCTACTGCACCAAGCGCGAGCCTGCCCCATCGCAGTGCCAGGAATATATGCAAAATCAAGACTCTTTCCCAAGTTTTCATCCTGGGCCATTTTGCATTAGTCTGTGTAGGGTTTAGATTTCCACGGCACAGAACAAGGCATTAAGCTGGGCGCAGTCCTGACAACCCACCCAGGCCAGGATGCCTTGAAAATCTTCCCATTACAGAAAATACCACTTGCTTTAAATTGCCAGAGAAACCAACTCATTTCTCTTTCCTCAGCAATAATACTCTTTCTCTCTCACCTCCATGCACTTCATTTCCAAGAGGTAAAGAGCACACACAAAAGTAGTGGGTATTTAGGTCAGGCATCGAACTCACTGCTACTCTGCAAGGGCTGAAAAATGTTAATAAAAAAAGGCAAATAGCCCTTCATAACAAGAAGCCCACAGGGGCTGGAGGCGGGGGGGGGCCGGGACAGGTTCCCAAATACAAGCCCTACTGGGGTGTCAGGACTGCAGTGCTCTCCCCCCCCGGCCCCCGCGAAGGCGAGCAGGGGGATTCACGGGGTTGGTGGAGACCCCGGAGGAGCTGGGGGCCGAGGCCCCCCAACATCACCCCGCGGTGGGGGGGCGCGGGGCAGGGACGGCCGCAGCGGCCGGAGCATCGCGGAGGCTGGAGGGGCAAGATACGGGTGTCGACGGGGCCGAGCCCGGGCCGAGGGGGGATTTCAGGCAGCGATGCCGGGAGGGCGCGGG
>VWZL01002274.1:104660-153966 GCA_013396915.1 Stercorarius parasiticus | reverse complement strand
CCATCAGTGACAGTACCTCTGGGATAACATGTTTAAGAAGGGGGAAAAAAAACACATGTGACAACAACCACAAGAGAGAGGAATGAGAGAAACAACTATATAGAAAACCAAGGTCAGTGAAGAAGGAGGGGAAGAGGCGCTCCAGGCACCAGAGCAGATATCCCCCTGCAGCCCCTGGTGAAGCCTGTGGTGAGGCAGGCTGTCCCCCTGCAGTCCCTGGAGGTCCACGGTGGAGCAGATATCCCCCTGGAGGACCCCATGCCAGATGTCTGAAGGAGGCTGTGACCCCATGGAGAGCCCAGCCTGGAGCAGGCTCCTGGCAGGACCTGTGGCCCCGTGGGGAGAGGAGCCCACTGGAGCAGGGAAGAGCGTGAGGAGTCCCCCCCTGAGGGGGAAGGAGCAGCAGAGACAACATGTGATGAACTGACCACAACCCCCATTCCCCATGGATTGCCAAAAAGCTCTAGTTTCATTGGAATGTTTAAAAAGCCAAATTTTTGTACTTCTTCCTCAAATCACATGGAGTCTTGCCTGAGCCTGGTACTGCTTGGCACAAAGAGAACTTACAGGCACATCTAATTAAATCATATGAATCAGGGATACTGTATTTTTGAAGGATTTTTTTATTGTTGTTGTTATTGCAGTTTTAGATTTCTAATGCTTCTGATAATCTGTGAAATTATTAATTTAAGTCTTAAGAGAGAAAACAAAAAATACCTTTTTGGGACTCCAGGGGCCACGGGTGAATCTGATTTTCCAAATGCAAAGAGTTATAATATCAGTTAAAACCTAAAGGCTTCACTTTTGCAAATCTTTTATGCTAGATTTTATACAGTTAATACATCGCCAGTGTTTCCAAGGAAACCAATATGCCCTGTTCTCACTGAACCAAATCTCACTATTAAAACAATTAAAAACTTAGTCTGGGTTCCCTCCCTTCCTCCCTCTCTCTCCTTTTGATATTATCGTATGCATTGTAATTAAAAACACGATTGCGATACATTTTTTTACACATACGTCGGCTACATTGTAAACTACGTGAAGGAAGCTTGACTCCAGAGCATAATAACTGGGAATCAAATACATTGCTACAATTGAGCAAAAACAAATTAACAGGAGTCTCGATGAATCAATTATAGCCACTGCTCATCTCTGAAGGCTGCCAGCCATAGCTGATGGAGAGGAGTTTAATACTCTGTCAGGCTGTGAAAAATGCGTATTTAGGTATTACATGTAGCTTACACAAATTCCTGGATCTCAGCTGACTTGGTGTGGTGAGACGGTCCCAGCTGGCGGCAGCTCTGGCTTGACGAAGAGGAAGAGCCAGCTCCCAGCGGCAGCAACACGGCCGGTGACACGGCACCAGCTCTTCGGAAGGAATTCTCCTGATTTTTTCCGCTGGGTGACCGAGCAATGGGTTTTAAGGTCACAGCAGCTACAGAAAGCATCCGTTTCACAATGCTGCTTCCGCAGAGCCGTTGTGCAACTGCACGGCCTGACTGCACTAACACTTCACAAGAAAGGCTGGGAGCCATGGGACAGAGCTGCCCCAAAGCTGGACGCAGGCTGAGGGGGCTCCTGCCTCCTGCTCGGTGGGGACACCCCGCTCCCAGCCTTCAACCGCTTGTTCACACACCTGCACCGAAGGCCCAGCTGTGGGAACGGATCAAGGGAGAGGCCCCAACCCCTCCACATGCCCCACACCCTCTGCGACGCCGGAGGGCCTGCAGAAAGAGGGGCTTTGCTTTGGCAACCCGTCACTAATGGCAGGCTTTGAAAATTGGATGGGGTTTTACAGCCAAAATGCCTCCCTCCGAAGCCGGGTGTCTCAGTGGTACAGACAGGGCAACTGATGCCCTGCTTTTGAGGAAGTTCCTTGTTCTGCCAGGTTTCTGCGTGTGAGATTTTGGGGGTGCTGGCCTGAGCTGGCAGCCCAAATTGGCATCAGAGGCATCTTCCAGGGCTGGAGCCCGGCACAGTCCGGGGCCGGCAGCGCTCAGTCAGCTCTGCCATGCTGCCTCAGGCCTTCCTGGGTTTGTTTGTATTGACTTAGAGAGCACCATTGCTGTCCTCAGGAGCTGCAAAACAAATAGGAGCGCCGGGTGCCAGCGCAAAGGAGCTTAAAGCCTCGATGCAAACACACAGTTCAGGCTCTGTGTCCAAAGCGTTTTGCAGGTTTGATCTGAAGAGGCATAAGGATCCAGCCGCGGGGCTTTGGGGTTTGTCTGCCGACGAGAGGGATCTGCAGGTCAAGAGGCTCATGAAAAGAGGAAACCAGCTCCAGGCAGGAGGGGTGAATGCCACCGGGAAGGCAGTCAATACAGCCCCCGCTCTTTGTTCCCCCGCATTGTGTTCCTGGCTCTGCCTGCTGAATATTGACTCGGCTCTTCTGTTCCCCTTGTGTGTGTGCGCGACTTCCACTCCCATGACGAGAGGCTGAGCATGAAGAAAGGGAGCAGCCGGCACAGAGATGTTTCATGTGGATCCAAGAGCTAAATCTGGCCCTGGCTTGCGTGCTCCCCCGGCTCCCCAGGGAGAAGAAGGGAAACGCAGCCAGAGCTGCTTCCTCCGCCATTGTCTGTGCACTTGGACATCCTTCTGCCCGCGCTGGTGACGGGCAGGGGATGGGGACGGCATGTCTGAGGAGCTTCCAGTTTGCCTCACGCCTCTGTGCAGGGCTGGATGGTGAAACTGCAGCATGGCCCAGGCTCTGTCTTCCCTCTTCAGGGTTACCTTAGGCATTGGGCTGCCCAGAAGATTTAGGGAAATTGATCTCACTCACTCCTTCACACACATCTTTTAGGGTACTGCATGTTGCTGCGTGCTCTTTGCGAATGCAGTTTCCTGTGGAAAAAACACCCCAGCCTTGCTAACATCCCACATGTACTGCGATACATTCCCATTCATACACTTCCCACCGCTCCGACACACAGCACTGTACAACCAAACAGACATAAAGCGCACAGCACGTCTGCACTCAGAAATACTGGATTCTTCCGGTGTGCAGGGGATGGCCTGGGGTTATTTGAGTGGGATTTTTCCCCCCCTCTTTTCCAGAAGAGTTTGGAAAATTACTTTCCACCATCTGCCCTGCCAGAGCTAGGAAATATTTGGAATACATTCCATTCTCCTAATGAACAAGCAGCAGCAGGGGTGCCGCAAATAAAAGAGAGAAAGTCTTTCTAATGAACAACAAATGAACTAGAAATCACATCTACATAGCTTCAGCTTTTGTTGCCTATAGCTTTAGGGTGATTCATGGAGACAAAAATCAATGAATTTGCTGTAGACCCAGGTCTAGCACGGCATGCAGAAGTCTTGCCGTGACCCAAGCCATATTTGTTTTGGATACAAATACAGACTCTCACTAGCTTCCTTTTCTTTTAATTGAAAAAAAATAGGGGAAGAATTTAAGTATGGTTCCTACAACTCTTGGTAACACTCTTCAAAATGTGTTGAATTTATAGGATACTGTCAAATGCGTATTAGTATTCGTGACACACATCACGTTTCTTCCAACTGGTATATAGAGCTGTATCATACAGTTTTGTTAAAAAAAATAAAAATGTGCTCAAATTGAATAAATTAGTGGTTCTTTCTCAGAAGAAAAGGGCCAAAAAGCTCCTCTTGATCCATGCTCTTCGGAGACTGGGGATAGATGCTGCTGAGCATGGCCAGAGGTAAATTTCCAGATCCACCACAGTAGAAATTAAGGCCGCCTCTCAAGTACTGGATGTGCCATTATGAATATGCAATTAGCTGTTCTTCTTTTAAGAGCTTTGCCTGCTGCAAACCATCCAGACATAAACAAGTTTCCACCCAAGGTTTTTGGTGTCAGGAACTTGGACATACCAAGTAGAAAGCTCAGTTCAAGGCTCAGACGCTGTGTGAGGCACAGTGTCACCCATCACAGCTGGCCTTAGCACAGGAGAAGGAGGAGGAATAAGGCATTCAGAGCTGCAACCCCCCCATCCTTATTGGCAAAACCTCTGCTCAGATACTGGGACTTTTCCTCACACCTCTTTAATGGCGGACTTATTTTCTTGCACCAGTCCACAAGCTCTACCCCAAAATACTCGAGGAGCGATGAGTGCCAACAGAGAACTCAAATCATCAGCTCCGAAGCTGAGGCATCTCTCAGCCCCTCCCTTAAAGGAAAAGCCGTGGGAGCACAGGGAACATTTACAGCATTGAGTGTCATCACACTGGCCACAGCAAGCCAGAAGCAGCATTGCCAAGCCAGGCAGATCTAGGCACTAGAACAGGAAAGGTCTTAGTCCTACAAATGTGACCTTCGAAGATACTACTGACATTTTCTGTGCTACCCTGAAATCCTAGATTGATACCACACATTTCCTAGTCCCCAGAGCACCAAGTTCCTCATAGGAAACATCACCAACAGGTGACACGGGAAACTACATAGCAAGAAATCCATCTCATCCTCCCCTTATGGAAGGTTTTGGAAAGTCTGGAGCTCTAGAGACATGCATATAGCAACCCAATACATCAGGAATAAAAGTGGTGGCCAGCCAGGCATTGCTTTATAGGTACAACAATACCTGCTCTTCTCTATGCAGTCTCTGCGTCCTTCATTGGGTGCAGGAAGATTGGGATAGAAGGCATTGCGCTGGCGCTCCTCTCTGCACCTGGTATTTTCACCTGTTTGTGTGCTGAGGTGCTGATTTTTTGATGCATGCCCTTATTTTCTTGGAGCCCGACTGCAATTCCTTCAAGCATTTAACCTGCAAGAAAGTCAGCAGTTTCCCCAACAAGACCTTACATGACCAGGCCTCCTTCTTTAATACCATCTTCTGCATGCACATTCACCTTCCTTGCCTTCCATTCCTTGCAGTTTCACCCACCTGAAAGCACATCTGAATTCAGCATCCCAGACTCATTAAATAGCCATTTGGCTCCCCCTCATTCTTGGTCTCTCATACTGAAGCACACATGAAAAAGAAAAAAAAATAAAAGAAAAAAATAAAAGAGAGAAACAGAACGTTCCTACAAAAAAGCAATTTCTTGGCTGGCCTTTTTTTTTTTTTTTTTAAACTCCCCTCAATATGGCAGGAGATATTTATGTCTGAACAAATCCTTCTCCCTCCCAATCAATGCAGCTTCCCTTGCTTCTGCAGTGCAGTCACACTGTTTATATCAGTCTGTTGCTGTGAAAATTAATGTGACAACGCAAAAACGCAACATAATGACTAAAGGTGTGTGAAATAGTCCTGGAGAAATATGAAATGACTTCAAATGCAAGGTATTTCCTTCTTCCCCTTTCTCCCATCCTACAAGCTGCTACAGTTCTGAAAATGGGACAGTTTTCAAATAGGCTATATTTGCAGAGCAAAGATGGATGCTATTTTTATTGCAAATTAGCAGATTTTTTAGCAGATCCAACCTCACTTGCAAGTGAAAGTGACTCTACTTACCATACAGATATAGGTCTTATGTTGGAAACTCATGGAAATTCATGTTTTGAACATACTCACAGAAGAAAAAAATAGACCCTGCCTTTATTTCTGGCTGAGACTACCTCCACTGAAGAAACAACAGCGGGGCAGCACATATTTGCTAAACTACTACATTATGTGAGCAAGTGGGAGCGAACCTGAAGTAATCTAGCTTGTTCCGTGAACTTCTGGGGGCCTGGGGACTTCAAGGAGTCCACAGAGACATAAGAAAAGGCATTCAGCTGTTAGGAGCCTGAAATTTGCTATCCAGGCACCCGCATTTCCTCTGAAAAGTTTTGAATGGTCTGCATATTGACAAGGACTGAAAAATCACTACCTAACATATAGGGCTAGCTAAGCTTGCCCATGGTCTGCAGCGATGTGAAAAATTCATTGTAGTAAACAGTACGAGGGCAAAACATTCAGTTAACGCTTAGTCCTGCAAAAGATGCCATTTCAGAACGCCAAAATTTTTCATTAAATTGGAAAAAAATCTGATGAGTGTTTAAGCCAAGAAAAACAGTTGAAAAAAATTACAGAAATAAAGCACTGCATTTAAGTGCTACTGAATTAAAAGATTTTCGGGGCTTTTTGTTTCAAAATTAGATTTTTCAGTTAAAAGTCAACCTACATCTTGAGAAAGGTGAGCAAACGGTTAAACATCTCCCAAATAAACCAGAAGAATAAGTCATTACATCCCAAACTGTGCCAGTTGTGTCAAGCCCAAACCCACTTCATAAAAATTACTGAGAAAGTAAAATTCCGGGGAGCGAGAGAAAAGACTGTGCACACCTTTAAAACCTTCATACAACATTGGTGCTGGATTCCCAGAAGCGTGATTTTTTGGATTCAGCTACAGCTCCATCATGAAAATGAACTAAAAAGATTAAAAAAAATAATCACCTTCATTTTAATATCAGCACTGCAAGAAGAAAGCGAAAAATAGGACAGCAGGCAGGGAAAGGCAAGAGCTCAGATTTCAAGAAGTGGAGTCTAATTCGAAGAGCGCAATTTCTACCTGCCCCATTTGCACATGCATTCCTTCCACCTGAAGCCACGCAGCAGGCGTGAACCTGTCTGTGCCTCTCCTGACAGGAGCACAACAGGGGGAAACCAGCGGTGCGAGTATTCAGGTATGCTAACAAATTCTTTTGGCAGATGCCAGTTTTGCAGTTATCTGCAACATGAAACAGCAGAAGGTGAGTGGAGCGGCAGCCCTGCTGTTCGGTCGCAGTGTGAGGGGCTCAGCTCTTCTTTGTCCCTGTCCCATCCCTATGGGTTTCAGGGTGTACAGCTCCCATTTCCATAATGTCCATTAACACGGACATTCCTGAACACTGTTACCATGGACTTTAATGAGACTATTTTCACCATAAGCAAGCTCAAAATCAGAGGTAACATTTTAAAAACACCTAAGTTCATCTTACAAAAATAAGCAAGTATTCAAAGCTAAAGTTGTAAAAAAAGTCTCAGACACAACATCCCAAACCTCCACTGTTCTGCGAGCTCAAGTCCTCTGTTCATACACATTTAGCAGCAGGTATTTAACGCTCCATGTACCTGTCCCAGACACCAACTCACTCCCCTGTGAGCGATGACACCCTTGGGCTGGCATTGCCGTGGCAGCACTTTTAGCAGCCCAGGCTGCGCCACTACAACAGAAGTTACATTTTGGAAACTGAAATAAGCCATGCTTCCCCAGTTCACAGTTTTTACAGGCCTTATTTTCCTCAATATAGGAACAGAGAATATATTTTCTTATTACTGACAAAAAGAGCAGGGTATTCTTTTGTGAGCAGGAGGCATACTATCATTTGTAGCAGGCATGAATTATTGCACTGTCTCCATCCAAACAAGCGAACATCTGTATCCCATTTTCACTGGCACTGTGAGATACCTGGCGCAGCCCCAAAAGGGAATGTTTAGCTACAAGTGTTTAAAATATGCAGTAATTTGCTGTTGTGTTATCTTCTGGTATTCTCTGCTTTGGAAAAAAAAAAACCAAAAAACTTTATCAGTGAAGTCCTCCCACTGTCTATTTGCCTTGCTCTAGCCCAGAATGAAATGAATCAAGTAAAACAATTTTGAAAGCCTCATTTATTTTCCCTCCTGACGAGTGATGCTTATGGAAGCCAGTTGGAGCAGGGTTCTGCTGAGTATGGGACATTTCATGCCCCTCCCTCCACTTCTCCTGGCGAGGATGTTTCATACAGACACAGGGGTCTGGAACTCTACTCGACCCCCCCAAGGACAGTATTACTGGGAGAGTGATATTCCGCGATCCAAGAGCGGGAGATTCACCGAAAGCAAGCCTGGGAGCTCTTTCAGTCCGGTATTGCATCCTTAGCTTTTGAAAATACGTCCAAAATCACATCTCTGTTGAAAGCAAGGTGTGTTTTTACAGCAGATTGGTATTTACAGCTATTAGCCACTTCGTATAAAATTCTAGGGCAGAAATACTCAGTTTCTAGGGCTTTCAGCTCAGCCCTTACATCTAGATTCTGCTTGGGCATCTCAGATTCATTCTCCAGAGCATCCAAGATGTTAATGTAGTTAAAATTATCCTTTTCTTTTTTCATATTGAAACATCTGTATCTCTTACTTTGAGAACTGTTCCTTTGCCCTCTCATGGCCCAGCAGAACACTACTGAAAAGATCTTTTTCTCAGTTGCTTGCGTTTACCTGGTCACTCTTCTCTGCAATCCCAGGTGGGCGCTCCCCAACTCAGACAGAAGCTCCTTTGGGGTGATCCCCATTTCACTCGCCTCCACTGCCAGTCCTGGTGCT
The DNA here is from genome assembly GCA_013396915.1 of Stercorarius parasiticus. Lineage (NCBI taxonomy): Eukaryota > Metazoa > Chordata > Aves > Charadriiformes > Stercorariidae > Stercorarius > Stercorarius parasiticus. The sequence goes on along the minus strand of VWZL01002274.1, from coordinate 145,726 downwards.
GGAGCCAAGTGGAATGGGATCACCCCAAAGATAAGTCATCAGCTGCTGCTGCATCCCGTCCGCCCAGCTCAGAAACTTTCCTTCACGCTCCACCCTACCCCAAGCTTTGAAAAAGTAACAGCTGCCTCCTTTAAACCGTTTCTTAACGCTCCCCTCTTTCAACGATTTCCGTATAAAATGGAAAAACAGAGCCTCAGCACCGGCGCATGCTGTGACTACTGCCCATGCAATATTACTCATATTTTTCCTCACCTTCCGCAGCTTCCCATAAAGATTACGGGGATGGGGACGCCCGTTTTTTCTACATTTGTACAAGCATCGAGCAATGGGTCTTCACTCCTTTGAGCTGCTGGAGCTCTTAGATGGTACTACTAGTTGTACTACTACTACTTTAGTCAGTTCTGGTGGTTGCACTACTGGCTGCCTTTCCACAGCCAGCGAGTGCTCTTGTCAGAGCTCAGTGTCACCACGCCATCTGCTAGATGAACTCATGTAATCTAAGTCACTGTCACCTCAATATTCAGTTACATTAACACCTTCTCATATGTGATTCCATCTCCAGTTTAACTGCCCAGAATAGGCAAACTGGGTGGACGGGGGCAGACTTCCCCCAGTGGATTAAAAATGTTCCGGGTCACTTTTCTTACTGTGTTGCTACAAGTAAAAGTTTCTTAGTCCTTCCGCTATGCCAAGAGTGACAAAACGTGGCTGGCACGCGCCTACCGAGGCAGCCGTCCCTGCACGCTCTCTCCGCACACCGCTGTGCCAACTGCGCAGGACAAGCCTGGAGCAAACACCCCACGATGGGAAAAGTCCTTGATTAACAACTTGGCCTTTCTCCGTAGTGGGGAAACTGAGGCACCCGAGGCAGATGACTGCATCTAAATCACAGATGCAAAGAGGGTTTCAGGCAGAGCTGGGTACTGCATTTTGATCCAAGCTATTTAGACCACACATCATCTCTGATAACTAAAACGATGGCATTACTACTCTGCTTGGCTCTGGAATAAGAGACAACTAAATGGCAGGAAAATTCCTGTTATTAAATGTCCATGGGGAAGCTCAACTGACAAATAAGAAACAAATTCACAAATATCAGCAAACAGGATGTTGAGCTATAGAAACAAAAATGAAAGAGAAGTAAATAAGTTCATGTCTCCATAAAGGAACACACTGTTACATCAGTAACTACCCTGGAAACCCTCTCATCTCAGGGCAAGGAGGGCTTTTGGGGCAGGCTTCAGAAAAGTGACATTGGCTAATCTGCAAACAGCCTTGCTTTCAAGTGTCTTCACCAAGGAAGATAACCCCCAAAATATCTGTATCAATTTAAATTCACCTCACATAACACTCAGTATTTTCATAGAGAGCGCTGAAGTCTCATTACAGCCCCCATGCAAACAAACTTTCACCAGCTTTGGAGGATTCTGGCACGGTGAGTGCAGGATCGGGTCCACCTCTAGCGCTGCTCGCCCAGGTGTTGACTGTTGTGAACTGCGCTCCCTCTCAGCTCCTCTCTAGCACAGCATCAAAGGGGAAGGAACGCCACTTCCCTAAATGTGATAGACTATTGCTGCAGGCAGGAGTAACTTGTGCTGTCAGTGTTCAATTAGCACCACGTTAAACTAAATGTCTTGTGAATATTTCATAACGATCTGCCAGCATCATATCTGAACTCTCTGGCTTTTACCAAGCCATTTCCCTTCCAAAGTGACATGATGTGGAATTAAAGAGGAATGATGAGCCAATCTTGCTTGTTTGAGTATCTGCTCAAGAATCGTGCTGTATAACAAAAAAGTAGTAATTAAAAAACCAGTACAAAATACTCCAGCAATAACTGCCACCTAAAATTATCCTTTGATAATAAACTGTCTCTGAACAAAGTGAGAGCTTATATAAAGCACAGCTCTTCTTTTTCTGACTGTAAATTTATTGTAGCTTTCCTCTTTACTTTGTGAGTTACAGGAGCTGAGGTAAGCTTTTATATTTCCCATCTTGGTTTTGTGTTGGTTTTTTGTTTGGTTGGTTTTTTTCACTAAAAGCACAGGAGTTAAATGGGTTGGAATAGACCGTAAAAGCCAGGGCTAACTTTAACTTGAAATGCCGACTCTGCAGCAAGCACCCGGTGAGCTGCACAAGCGAGCCAACCCGCGCAATGCCGCAGCTCCGAGCGGAGCTCGCTGTGGGATCTAGGGCACAAAAAGAGACACACTTACAAATGCAAATACATCGGTGCTTCAAACCGGCCGCTAAGCAGACATGCAAATCTCAGGGTGGAAATCTGTGGGATCTGCATCACCTGCCTGGGGGTCCTGGGCAATAAGTCACTGGGGAGGCAGCTTCTGCACCTCGCAGCAGGAAATCCAGAGTATCCACTGAGCCCTGGCAGGGTGGAAAAGAGCTCCAGAAAGCAGAGGCAGCAAAATCTCAGGGGTCACTGTGCTGATTGCTCACAGACCCTCACCTCCCCGCAAGGGGGGAAAGGTGCCACTGGGCACCAAGAGTCTCTCCCAGACTTTCTGCCGAGGCTGCCAACAAGGAGATCAGTTGGTTCCAACAGTAATGGACCAAAGCCATCAATTCATATCACCTCATCCGTCATACACCCAGATGATAAATGATCCTGGGTCCGCACCAGCCTGGGCTGATACTCTGCAAACACCGCCAAATTGCCTAGCTCTGCTTGCCGAGGAGACAGTCCCCTTGACCGATAAAGGACAGGCTAAACTAGAAACTTCTGCTGGCTTGGCTACTTGGGCTGGGATGAATGTCCCAGTGAAGTGCATTTGCACAAGCAGAACAAGTGCTGAGACAGGTTTTAAAGTTAACTCAGCAGGTAAAGAGCAATAGTGAGTCTGAAATAACCAAAGGGACTAAACCATTTCACTTGCGCAATGCTGAGTGGCCCATGGATAGTCTCACCTAGCCACACTGCCTTTAGGTACTGAGTCCCACCGCTACAAATTTTACAGGAAAACAGTTAGCATATATAAGCTATCTGCCCATACAGAAAATAAAGGTTACACCTCTTGATAATGAAGACTTAGCAAGAAGAGCCACACGGGAGCTATTCTACAGCATTGAATACACACAGTTACATGTTGCTGCAACTGTATTGATATAACAGATAAAACTTTCTCAAACAGGCAGGATCTGGGTTTTGCCATTTTAAGGATAGTATTATATAGCAGCTCCTCACCTCACGGCTCCGTCCCCCTGGGGCCCAGTCCCTGCCCGCTTTGATCACTCACTTTGCCACTGCAGCCACTGAGGAGCATTGCAGCCACGCTGCCCACGCTGGCAAGCGGGAGCCACTGCTGACCCCGCAAGACCATCCTCTCTCTGTCCACCTCAGCTGACATGAGCAGGGGGAGGGACGAGACGCGCAGGCAGCTACAGCCTTCCTCCCCCCGGCCCTGGGGTGGGCACAGCGGGTGCACACCTCACGGACGCGGTCCCAAGGACGTGCCCCAGCTCCCACATCGCAACAGCGCAGGGGAAGAAGGTCACGGCAGACCCAGCGCTGCAGTAGGCTTGAGAAACCCCTTGGCTGCGCAAAGGGCCAGCAAGGGGACATTTCTCAAAACGACCAAATGAATTAAGAGGTCAAATCCAAGTAAAATTTGCACTCACTTCTAAGCTGTTTTGAAAAATAAAATATCTCCCTCTCTTGCTTCAGCCCTTTTATTATCAGGAATCTTCCAGTGAAGGGTTCTACAGTAACCAAAAGGGGAAAAAAGACCCCAAATGCCTTATAAAAGGTGAGGGAGCTGCAGGAAGGAGGGGCAGGGAACTCCAGAGAGATTGGAGGCACCTGGGGAGATAGGAACTAGACCTGCAGGAGAAAGCAAGACATAGCTTTATGCTCCTCAGGACCAGAGTACTGCTGTTAAACCCTACACTAATACATGCTAATTAACCCCCCGCCTTTCCAGATAACGAGGGAGTTGGCTTCACTGGAGAGAGGGACTGGCAGGAAGCCCTATTCATTTCTTTCCACTCACACCTGAGGATCGGCGCGTCGGCTGTGGGGTTAGAGCCCAGCGCAGGATGTTTAAAGGCTTCCATAATTTGTTTAACAGACCTGAAGACCTACTAGCATTTAGCTGCTACAGATACAGATGTAATACAAACAGCAAACCAAACCCAAGCATGGCTGGCCTGGAATATTAATACATCCCTCCAAGGGCAATGGAAACAGGGAAGCGCCCGTGGATCACGTACACGGGGGAATTTGGCCGTGGACAGGCAGCCTCATTAACAGCATAATGCCCTGACCCTTCTGAGTTTCAAATGCTGACATTTACTCTCCCCAAATGGCTGAACTAATTTACTGATAGTGGTGGTGGCATCCTTCCAGCAGATGGGACTGATATGTTTTGTACATGGACCTGTTGGGGTTTTTGACACAGTCACTTGTCTGAGTGCCAGCATCTGAAAAAGAACTCAGGAGGCCTTTTATGGCTCCAAACTGCAGGCTTTTGGGACCCTCTCCATTTTTTTCTGTTAGACAATCACAAAGAAAGGGAACACTACTGAAGTCTGGGCAGATAAGTCATGGAATAGATTTCCCTGATTCTGTGTTCGGCTGTATAGCCGCTGCCAGAGTTAATTCAAGGATGTGCTTTAAAATGCAAAAATATATTAGTAACGCTCATCTATGAAAATAATGATTATGGGAAAGGGATTTGTTTGTAAGCCTTAAAGAGAAAACACAATTCACCCCATATTTTCCTGGGGAAAAGTCCCATATGAATTGAATCTTGCTCCTGGTTCAGCTTGAGAGCTAAAAAGCAGGGGCTGGAAAAGTCCCAAAGTTGCGAGAGCTTTCCCGACCCACCCAGTCCCACTAGCTTTTAGCAGGTTGTTACAAATAATCAGGAGGCTGTAAAAATAACATTTCTGACTTGATTAACATGATGTTGCACTCAGCCACTCGTGGCTGTTGTTTTTTGTCCTTGATAATCAATGGGTAGAGGCTGATACTGAGTGTTTAAGTGCTAACCACCAGATTGTATGTCAGCCTCAGCCCTCCGCAGCAAAGGGAGTGAGGAAAAAGAGCAAGGAAAGGGACCCAAGAGGAGAGTCACGGGATAAATAATTTTACAGCTTTACAAGAGGGAGTAGCACATGTGTAATTGCTCCTATAAACAGAGGGACCCAGCAGGACAGGGAATGAAGGGCTTTTCTACTATTCCCTTGTATATCTGTCAAAGTTACTCATCCATCATCAGGCACAGGTAGGAGTGTGACGGTCACTGGATTAAGGGCCCTCAAAGCCTAAGCCCGTGACTTGTCATGGACACTGGGAGACAGCAAAGGTGCTACAGCACCCACTGGGAGACAAAAGGGTGCCCAGGACTCACTGCACCGGCAAGACCTGAGACCTGTGCTCAGGCACCACAGAGGGCTGAATTAGGATCAACTCCTGCTTCTCTGCACTCGGAGATCCCCGTCAATGCCGTGTGTTCCTCACCGCTGCAGGTGGCCCTAGACCAAGCCCAGCTTTCCTGCCAAAAGCATTGTACTGGCTCCTGCGGGCTCTCCAGCGGCAGGCACTGCCTGTACGGCGAGGTGGGGATGCCCCTGGCACTCCTTGCAGCTCTCTGGGGTTGAAAGCCATGAAAAAGACCAATTTTTGTAAGTAGTATAGTTCACCTGGTGCCTCCAGGTTTCTGTGAGATGTTTTATTGCATTAGTGTTGTCAAATGGTGACATTTCAGAGTGTAAGTCATAGGGTTGTTGTTAATGCCAATTTAATGGTGCTAAAATGATTAAATATGGCAGGCTTTTAAATAATGAGGTACATAAAAGGTGTTAATAACCTCTTAAGTGCTTTAATAATATTCTGTGCTATCATAAAATGTTAGTAATTGGACCTCTTAACTTTCATCTGCCATAAAGTAATGAAAGAAAAGAATCTCGACAGAGGCACTGAATGGCTGAAAATTTTGCTTAAATAAAAGAAAAAACTGAACAATGGTAAAACTATTTGTTTAAAAAAAAAAAAAAAGAAAGAATTAACTGGAAAGCCCAATGGAACATGCATTTTAACATCATGCAAATTCTTAGCATTTCCAAAAAATGTCTTTGGTATAAGGTACTGCAAGAACAAAGGATCCCGATAAAGGCACGATGGCTCACTGCTGAACGCAACACCAGATGGGCTGCTTAGTCTGACAAACCTGTATGTTACTTGTGTGAGTTCGAAATGGCACCTTACTTGTACATAACAGACCTAAGCTGAGCCTGGGCTACTCTGGCAGACTGTGCAGTTGAACAGAGCTTGCTTCTTACCCTGGTTAGTAACAGTTGGATCTGCTCCTGCAATGGGACATAGATCATAGAGTCGTAGAATAGTTTGGGTTGGAAGGCACCTTTAGAGGTCATCTAGTCCACTCCCCCTGCAATGAGGTCTGTAAAATCCCCTCCAGGCTACTGCTTAAATCCCACCCAGAAAATAACTGGAGGAGCTATAGCGGTGTCCATAAAATGTACTGACACTGGGCTGGTATTGCCTTAAGACTCAGCAGGCTCCCCAGCATCATTTCCAGTAATGTTCTTTAGGCCCCTCCCTCCTAAATACCAATCCAACCCCAACAAATTATTGTGAAAAATCTGTATCAGCAAAATCATTTTCATTAATGGAGATATGCAGGTTCCTGATTCAATGGCTCCCCTAGGGAAACCCTTTTAAGGTCTTCCTAGCTACTGCCTTATGTGCTTTGCTTTGCTTTTTCGCTTGTCAACATGGGCACCCAGTTCATTTTAAGAACAGGTGCTCTGAAATGACTCTAAAAAAGAATCTCCGAATTTTGGGGCTTACCATGTAACAGGTAGTGTAACAGAACACTTCTGAGCCATGCCAGCCCATCTCTCTGAAATATGGATAGCTGGGATTTTTACCAGCCCTCTATTTATAACGTCGCATCACGCGGGCAGGGAGCAAGAGCAGAACCACGTGAGTGAGGCAACCAATTGCTCAGCAGAAATAACAGTAGGAAACAGCAGAAGCCAGGAGTTTGCCCATAGGCATTGAAAAAATTTATAACGAGCAAATCGATTTTGAGTAGTCTAAATTTGCTTGGAGATAAATCAGGAACAGAACAAATACTCTATCTAACAGAGAAATGATTCACCAAGTACAGTGTTCCTAGATCCATGCAGAAGGCTCTTGGCTGCTGTGAATACTGGCTCTTTTTTGTTTTTTTGGTTGTTTGGGGTTTTTTTTGGCTTTATGTCGCAGACAAGACCATTATTATTTTCTTGTTACGCGTTAGTGCCGATCCCATTGAAGTCAATGACAAATTGTCCATTAGCTCCGAGGAAGGACTTGGCCTCATAAAAGCAATTATTCATCCATACATAAAGTACTTCCTTGACTCTTGTATTTAAGAGCGAGAGTCTGCTACCCACTCATCAGCATCCCTCTCCAACACAGCTACAATTTGCGAAGTTCCTCCACGTCCCACTGCAGGCCCCAGCATCCCAGAACTGGATCATATTTCCTCTTACTGAGATGCTTTTTGGTTCATTTGATGTGCCCATTATTTGAGAACCGTCTCTCCTTTTGTCCATTAGGTAAATTCTGGATGAGTTTATTATTCTAGTTTGGTTTGTAACAATCCCTCTGGATCCATCTTTATGCTTATTAGGATTATAGAAATGCAATCTAATTTGTGCTAAAGTATACAAATTCAGCTCCCCTATGATCTATGCTTTCCAACATGCCGTTACTATGTCTGCAACGCAGCTCTAATCTATGCACATTAGTGGGAGTAGCACTGGGGGTGGGTACGGGCCAAGCAGGGAACGCCACTGAGACAAATACCTGAGCTCTGGAGAGCCTCGGGACCAGAAGTGAAACCAATTGGTTTATAAACAGTTCTTTTTAATTCCTTTTCAACTCCCCATGAAATAACTCATTTTTTCAGCTTGACTGGAAATCATCAACCTCCTTTTGTGGCTGTAAGCGCAATCTATATTTTGAACAATGTTCCTGGAATGTCAAAAGATGTGCAAAGCCAAAGAGATGCTCATGTGCTTTTTTAAACTCATTCTCTATGCTTTTTTTGTCTGTACGCTAGTTCAGATTGTAGCTAGTCCAAGCGTCTGCCTTGGTTTTGCTTGCAAAGCTCTGTGCACATCTTCAGCAACACGAAGAAATGCAGCCTAACCAGACACACCAATAGCTAACAATGATTGGTTTCTGGTGTTGATTGGGTAAGTTAATTAAGAGCAGAAGTTATTTTGCTAGGATAGGTTAAAAAAAATACAGAGAAGGTGTTTAATTTTGTGATTCGGTAGCTTTGGTTTCTGGAGAAGAATCCCCAGACATTATACTGTGCTTCAGCGTAGCTCTCCCGTGGCAGCAGAAACCTTGCCATGGCACTGACACTTACAGTTCCTTCCTGATTTCACCCCTGAACTTTCAAGGGTTCAAGGGTTCCCTGTTTGAGCTTTGTCCCCCACATTTTGCCTGGCAATCCCCACTCAAGAAGAGGCAAACACACAGGACAGGGTAACACCACCAGAAAAAAAAGGCTTTTCACCCTTCCTTACAGCAGGGTGCCCACAGTGGGGATGGCGAGAGCAGGAGGAGGTCCACCCTGGGCCACCGGCAGCCCCTGGGCCATTCCTTGAGCCAGGAGAGATGCCAGGTCAGTGGCGCTGCCACGCTGACAGGGCCACCTTGGCCACCTGGGCTCTTTCTTGTCAAGGCTGAGCATCAAGTATTTGGTTTCTCCAAACTCCATGCTAACTTCAACCAAGCCTTGTCTTCTTAAACATTCTCCAAGTACCATTTAATGTTTAATACACTGTGCTCTACACCATGTAAAAGAAGCAGATAAAAAAATCAATAAAGTGCTTGCAAAGTTGCTTTGTACCGAGTTCCACAGGCATATTTAGAAACCCTCTCTTCCCTGCCACTCACCTCATGAAGCTATTCTTGGAGAAGAAAAACTGGGATATACTTTGCAGCCAAAAGTAAAGTCATAAAGAAGTTTGCTCACGTTCCTCGACACATGAGATACAGAGTTAATTAAAAATTGTTCTCTGTACAACAGGTTTGTTTCACTGGAAAATGTCACTGATGTAAGGCTGTTCTACTCTGGTTGCCAACTACATTGAATTGACTCCATTATAAGCTTACTCCTCCCCCATCCCATTACTTTTCTTCCAATAATAAACCAGAGAGATCTTAGATCCCACTTTTTTATTGGAAAAGGTGCATTAGGATTAGCTGAGCTGGAGCACCCATTTTATGCCCCTCCAGTCCCTGTTTATCTGTGGTTCTACAGAAGAAGCAAACACTTGCCCCAGCCCTGCAAGTATAAATGAGATATTTGATCCTACAGGCATGGTGCTGTTAAAAGATTTTTAATTAGATAAATACATTTTATAAAAAGATTTTGCAGAATAGTTGCCTCTAGCAACTGTAACAATCTTGAAGCTTCATCTTCTAAAAGGAAAGAAAACTCTTGCAGGAGGCTAGTGCATTACATAAAAATGAAAGATGGTATTACAGAATTAATAGGAAGGGGCCAATGGAAATGTAGTCCCACTCCTGGAAAAGGCAGCTTGTTTCGTTGCTGACTTTAAACTGCACATGGACTTGCGCTCTAATTTTTCCAGCCAGATTGCCAAGTCTCAGCCATGGGCTGGAGGAATAGCTGGACCAGGCTGGAGGGAGATGCTGTGAGTGCTCTCTTTCCACAGCTGACGTGCTTCAGAAGGCATCACACAAACGTCAGCCCTGGAGGAAGCACTTGGCTCTCCCTACACTGCCAGCCTTGGTGCTTCATGAACTAGCTGGGCCATCCTCATCCAAATACCGCATAATGTCATCTGTACCCTGCCCTTCGCAGTACAGCCATATCTCAGCAAGGTTTCCTGAGCTTGCTCTCCTTGCTAGCCAGCCAGCCTGGAAGTATCCTTAAGATCAGGAAAAGATCTGGTAGCTATCCCTCGCTGCCTGAGGATGGGCAACTACTGGAGAACAAGCAGCATCCTGCAGGCCAGCACATTCGCAGGGCACCCTGGCCGGCTGGGCCAGACCTCGTGATCCTACCACCACAGCTGGGAGTCCTAGGAAAGAGTGACATTAAGTTTAGACGAAAGCCTGGCTCACACCGAGGTGACCAGTGGCTACTTGGATGCCCCTTGTCTCCATCCAGCTCACAGCCACGGCGAGGCTGCTCTGTACCGCCTCGGAATGCCAGGGGACCTCTCTGCTGCCGGGGTAGGATTACGGTAGGACTTTCCCTCTTCCCCTTGCAGAGCGCAGTGAATGAAGTTTCCCAACATGCCAGCAAGGCAGAGAGTTTTATCCCTGCAGACTCACTGCAGGATAGCATCTGGAACGAGAACTTTTCCATCCTCACCCCCATACTCAGTATATTTAGCCCTGACCTAGAAAGACCATCCTTTCTAGGGCTGAGTTGTGATTCAGACAGTCTGCTTACTGAGCAGAGACTGCCAACTGTGCCGAATCATAGCTGATTAGAGGTGGGAGAGAGCCTGAAAAACAATACACCCAGGCAAATGCAGTGGGTTTGGAGCATTTAATGAAAATTATATTTAACACCATTTTGGTGACTTGAAGAAAAATTAAAACAAACAACCCTCACACCTTTCAAAATAACCCTACCTGTCTCTGGTGGGAGAGAAGAGACTGGGAAAGTGTTGCTATTTTAAACCACAGTGGAACAGGGTAAGAAAGAATATACATATCAATAGACACATATATATATAGGCATAGACACAGGCACATGTCCAGATGAAGCAGGGGACACGTTCTCTGAGAAAGAAAGGATGGCCAAAGAGGCAGATACTTTCTTGCAATTTAGGGGAAATTCTATCTTGAAGCAAAACAAATCCTATCATGACTAAGGGGAAACAAGAGCAAAAGCAAAAAAGTATGAGAAGACATCTGGAAACACGTAAAATGCTCAAACAGAAATGTCTGCTGCCAGGCCAAAACACGTCCCATCAGCGCAGTCTGGGACCGGTGCTGGTATCCCACAGGCAGTTATCCTCCGCCTGCAGCCGCGCTCAGGTTATCGCCTGGGATCTGAAGGAGAAATCTTATCTCCAACCCTGTGAGAAAATAAGAGGAGGTACACATAGTTCGTATAAAGTAGTAATACAGTCAGGGAGTTAAACTGGAAAATACTGCATAGCCCAGTCTGGAGAGAGGAGAAGGGGAGACTAAACAAAACAGTTTAACAAATAATTACAGGTTCTTTATATGGACTAGAATTTGTAATCCGCCCTCATCCAATTCTCTTTGCACAGTTTAGAATTACAATGCCAAAGGGATCATAGGGAATCATGAAATAATGTCCTGCATTTGAGTGCAGAGCAGACAGTCCCTGAGGGTTTTAGACAGTCCATTTGATACTCTTTTCATGAAACATTTACCATGTTGTACCAAAGCGTTCACTCCATTGTACCTTAGCAAACACAGCGGACATGCTGTTACAGTCACTCACATGTGCAGGATGTTTGCAGCCATTAAAAGTGATGAGAAAAAAACCTGACCTGGATACGTTCTCCTGGATTTGAATTCAGTTAAGTGTGGGCATTGAATATTATCTCCATAATAAAGTTACCACACCATAAAACATAGTGGGGAATCAGGAAGTAATACCTCACATTTCAACAAATGCTCGGTCTCTGAGAACCTCCACCATCCATTTGATACACTTGTATGTAGGAGTACGATTTCTAGTCATCTGTATTTTTCATCTTAACTGCATGGAGAAGATAGTATTATGACAGTGGTGCTGGACTGCTATCTGGGGGACTGTGGATCCGTTACCAGCCCTGTAATAAACTCCCTGAGTCCCCCGGTAAGTCACAGCCATTTGGTTTCCCACCCGCAGAACAACCACTGAAGCCTCTGCTCCTCTGCCCCGCTGCCAGGACAGGTACCGCCTTGGTTCCCTGAATGCATCTGAAGACACAGACGGGGCTTATCTTTAACTGAACTGCAAACAAAAATGTCAGTCCTTGTTCCCACTTCAATTCTAATGTATAGGGAGAACTCTGGTTTTTTGCGTGTGTGTTCTTCTGTCTCCCCTCTTCTCCCTTTTCTTTGGAAAACACTGGCTTGCTGGGGGGGGAGCTGGGAAGCTGCCGGGCTCCCAGCCTGAAAGGAAGGCGAGGCCTCTCCGGGGCTCTGGGTTCGCCCACTGCCCACCAGCCCGTGTTGCCGCTCCTCCAGCCCTTGCCACAACCTGGGCCGGCCACCCCGAGGGGCCGGGGGACAGTGCACAGACGCCCTTCCCGCTTTACTACGTCCAACGGTGCTTCCGTGTTGTTTTTTAAGAGAACCGCTTAACTAAAGAAACAAAGTCTTGTCTGGCAGTCACGAATCAGTAAGAATAAATGCTGATAAATATTAGTCTAAAAACAACTCAGTATTTCTGTTTCAGAGGAACTTGAATGTTTGTCAAAAATCTTCCTCAAAAAGGAAAGGGACATTATCTGAAGTCAAATAAAATACATTGTTTGACTATAAATAAAAGGTTAGGGCTTTTTTACCTTATAAATGTTTTTTAAAGATTTCTAAATACTGCTGGAAGAAATTGCAAAATGCCAGTTTGCAATAAATGGAAATGTTTTGCTTATAAACACGTTCAAAAACGTTCAGCTTTTTCATATTTTTCTTTTTTCCTTACACAAATAGTTTGGTAAATTGATGCTGGTTTGGGAAACACTGTAGTATCACCTACTCTGCATTTTTTGCTCCCCCCCCATTATCAAAACCATGCACTCAGTTCTAATTGGGAAGTTTCTTTTAACAAATTATATAATAAAAGGCTTTACTTTAAGCACAAGCTTAAGTCAAGTTAAGCACAGACCTACATGAAGAAACTACCAAGTGCTTGGCTGAGCCAGTCTGCAGTCGAGCACCAAGCAAGCGCCTGGGCTGAGTGGCATCCTGGCGCACACGCTGAAAATTGAAAATAAAGCACGAAGAAATAAACAGAAAATAAGCATGGCACTTGGAGATTTTGAGCTTTGTTTGTACAGTATTTCAAAGGTATGTTTTGTATGTTTGAAAAAATCACGTTATTCAGGAGCCCGGAATTGCTCTTCCATCTCCAGCTCTGATGAATAGCAGGGGCGCAGCATGCAGTCCTTTATTCTGAGGGAGCCTTAATCACTCCCCTCCCAAAACTGCTGCTCCATTTGACTGACAGAATTAGAAGCAATCCACATATTGGAGGGGAAAAAAGAAAGGCATACCCATTTGGTTGTCAGACTGTTGGGTACATACACAAAGCTTTTAGCAAAAAAAGAATGAAAAAAAAAGAAAAAGTTGTTGCCCTCCTGAATCACATCTATATTAATGACATGAAAGGCTTAACGGGAAAATTAGAAATCTTTCTTTCCAGCTTTTCTTTTATTGCCCAACCATATATTTCATCTTTCCAGAGAGCAGTGCCATTAAACGTGCAGCTGACAGACGCGAGCGCTGTAGATAAGCTGCAGCCAGACTGGCCTGAAGGAAGGTGTCCCGTGGGCACCTGCTGCGCCAGACCATGCCACGACACACCAACCCAACCGATATGGCCCTTTTCTTCTGTACCCCCCCGAGTGGCCGGTCACCATCCCTGCGTGGCAAAGGAGAGGACTAAGAGACTGGAGCCCTTCGGAGGGGCTGTGCAGTTGGCCATACAACCCAAGAGTCCGGACACCCCGGCCCTTTGGGGCTCCCCACCCCTCGATATCCTGTTTCAGAGGGAATAAGCAGCTCTGTTCTTGTGGCAGAACAACTCTCTGGGGCTGCAACCTGCTGGCAACAGCACCCAGGGTGATGCCAAAGCCTCCAGAGCCCTCAAAGGATGTCCTCTGCATTGGCAGAGCAATAGCGTATCTGTCTCTATGAAGGCGCTTTGGACTGCTGAAGGGAAGAGTAGTGTTGGTTCTGCTCTCCCATGCCATAAAAGAGACTGACTGCCTCCAGAGCAGCCACAGATCTCTGCATTTCTGCTTTGTTCATTCTCCTATGTAGGCTCCAGGGAAAATGATGAGGAAGACAGAGAAACCCCAGTGTCTTTCGGGATCACAGACATAGCTGTAATCATTTTCAGTTAAAAATAATTCCTTTAAATTTTCCCCAAACCCAAGTTCTGTTTTCCCTGGAGGCAATACATAACTAATACGACTGATAGATCCATTCTGTGTAGTGTGTGTATGCTTGTGTGTATACACATTTATATACACACATTCATGTTATTCTTCTTCTGTATGAGTCTCCTGTGAAAGACTGTTACAGTCATGTATAACTGCCTGTGCTCAGACATACTGCAAAGATACTTTCGTGGGTTTTATTGTCTGTGACCAGTATACTTATGTTTTATAGCAGCCTAATTACAGACAATCCACTTTAAATGCTGACATGCAGTGTTGAGTTATTCTGCAGGTGAATGAGCAGATATAACATTTCTCTGTGTTCGCTAAAATTGTGTAGTATTATTAACTGTATTTGTCAATGGCAGGACTGTCTGGAGAAATTAATCTATTTAAAAATGGTCCTTGATTTCCCATCACCTGTGGCGCTGAATGCATAGCGTTTGGGGAATGTTTTTTTCATGAAGGAAGTGGAGGATTAGAAAACTAAATGGTTTCATTTGAAACCTCCTGCACAGCTTTGTTTATAACAATAAAAGGCAATGATGGTTCCTTACAAATCAATTGAGAGGAAAAACAGTATTAAGAAAAAATCAAAATGAATAATCCAGGTGGTGCCATGTCTTGCTTTCTGGCTCTACCTGTGCTACACAGCCCAAACAGATACAGCTCCCACCTTTTCACTAGCACTGCTACAATGGATAATAAAACTCATTTAATTTTCTATTACTCTCTTCAACTTAATGGACACACAGAGATTTCACAACTGTAGGAAGGCATTGCACAAAACCACATCTTTACTGGAATGAAGAGGCACAGAAAAAGAAAAATTTTGGGTGGAAGTAGCATAAGAAACACTGTCACAAAAACCAGGCTTTAAATATTGAAAACACATAAAGAACAACATGCTGCTATTAAAGCCCTGGAGCTCAGTCCTGACGGGATTTGCGTTTTTCCTACGCAGACTGTGATTTTTCAGGGATTCTGAGCACCACTGGAAGGCTGTGGGTCTGTGGAGATGCCGTGCCTGCGGAGCCGTCCCTGCGTGGTGACAGGTAGCTACTCCCTCCCAGGCTCAGTCTAGCACATTAAAAAACCAACAGTATCTTTCTTTTTTCAGCTCTCTGCTTCAAAGGCTCTCTAATGTGTTACCATTACCCTTTGCTCATCCCCACCACAGCGATAAACGCAGTATAAATAGCTACCAGTAGATGACAGATAGAACATGGACATGGCAACAGTGTCCTCCCCCTGTTCCCGCAGTCGGCACAGCGATATCTGTCGTGATTCGCTCCGTGGCAGAGGGGCAGAGGTGCTGGCAGGAGTTAAGCTGAAGCGAGGCAAACTTTTCATGCTGTCCCCGAAACCCCATCAGAGGTGAAGGTACAGGTGAATATTTATCTGAGCAAAGTAATAACCTCAGGGTTATTTATAATTTAAGAGTTGGTCATAACTAGGAATTGATGTAATTTGATGTTCAGTGCTTCAGTGAGCTCCCACTTCGGCTCTTTTTTCTCCTAAAACCCCGCAGCAGTGCTATCCAGCTGAGGGATAATGGAGGGGATTAAAAATCAGCTCCTCATCTCATGCTAATTCTGTTTGCCTCACCGTCCTCGACATCCAAAGTAGCAAAACACGAGCACGATGTCCAGCTTTGGTCACCGTAATTTGAGAAAGACATAGATCAATTTGTGAGAGGCCACAGAAGAGCAAACAGGAACGACAGAAGATTTGGAAAGCATGACCGGTAAGAAAAGGCTGTAGGAATTGGGTTTGTTTAGTCTAGAAAAGAGAAGAGTAAGGAAAGATACGGAAAAAGTCTTCCAATATGCAGAAGTTTGTTATAAAGAGGATAACGATCAACTGCTCTTCTTGTTCCTCAAGAAATCACCTTATTTTACAGCAAAGACAACTGAGATTCTGCCTTAGGAAAACATCTTTCCAACTACATACGGGAGCAGGGAAATCCTGGACCAGACTGGGTAAGGCAGTTCTAGTACCACCTCTGCACCGGGCTTTTAGAACAGGTTCATGAGGCAGAGGCCATGTACCTCTGAAAACCTCTTCTGGCGCCGTCTCCCACTGCTCTGTGCTCAGCCCCTCCAGCCAGAGGCTGCTGGTGACACCCACTGTCTGTGCCCACCGTCCCCCTGTGTCCCAGTAGGGTCCGGGAAAAAGCTGGGGCTCCCTGCTGGGAAAGGCTGGCCACTGGGGCACAGTTATCACTTGGAGGGAAGCGGCCTCAGAAGGTATCCGTGTTCCCTCCAGCTCCCGCACAGGCTGCAGTCATCCCTGGCCTCTTTGGCACGTGCAGGGGCAAAGACGGCTCAGTCTGTCTTTCCAGCTCAGTGCTTCAGCACAGCCTGGCCCTTCATTTGCAGCGGAGGTGTTTCTTCCGCTCGGGGTACTGTTATTTATTGGTATTAGCCCCTCGCAGCTCGGAGGGGGGCCCCACTGCGTCAGGCTTTCTACAGAGTGAGACTGGTGGGCACAGCACAAAGCCTGCGCAGCAGGCGGGGAGGGGAGGGAGAGCAGGGCAGGCACCCGCCGGAGGAGAGACGTGGTCCAGGCTGTGGCTCCAGGGAAATGCACCCCTGTGCAGGTGCCGCATTTCCCCACAGCCTTCACGTGCACGTGGACATAGGCACGAGACAAAACGGTAGTGTCCTGGCAAAGAGGTGAGCCCTGACCCGAAGTCAGAGAACTGGCTGGCAAGAGTCAATCATGTCCTGCAAAGCTAGTAAATATTTCACGAGGTTTGCAAAGCCTCAAACTCCACAAGCTTGGCAAAGCCCGACCAGCCACTCTCCTCAAGAGCTATAGAGTCTGGATTCAACACTTAGCTGGCAATTTGCTGAAGACACACGGGGCAGAAAAGAAACCAAATTTGCTCTGTTTAGACTGACATTGGCTCCCCACCGTTGACAGCGGTCCAGATTTGGGGTCTGGTCTTTCTCCCACTGAATTCAACAGGGAATTTTTCCGTTGGCTTCAATGGGGGCAGTAATAAGCCATTGTATCTGTCAGTGCAGATTGCCAATGGAAGACAAACTGGAATGGCTAAGCGCTGTCTGTAATGAGAGATCATTTTTTCCCTCCCTCCTCCTCTCCCCCAAGTCCATTTTCAGACCATAACCACACTTTAATGAATAAGAAGTTGTTGTTTCAAATCCTTGCAGAACTGCAGTCCCTGCCAAGCCTGTTTTTCTTCTGGAAAGACAGATGGATGTGCTCACATTATGGTAGCTGTTTTTTGCATGCCATATATTTTCAATGATGTTCATGAAACTAGAATTAGTGACACTAATAATGACAAATCAGAGGGCTAATATTGTTTAACCCTGTTAAAGAGTGTTATTACATTTACATGTTCCCACAGAGTAAATGCTGTTTGGCTCAGACATATGTCTTGCTATCTGTTTATTTTTATGAATCAGGAATGAATCAGCAGTCAGTCTGAGCGTCCCGTAGCTTTCCTTGTCTCATATACCATTTCAGAAGAGGGAAAAAACCCACCAGGGTTTACAGAATGATTTTATGTTCAGTAGAGGCATAACAGTATTATTAAATTAATTCTCATCAATAAGACAGAATATTGCAGGTCCGCATGGACTTATCCCAAAATGCTGAGCGGTTGAGGAGGCTAGGCTGTGCTCTTGCTGATGTAATACTCATTCTTATGCCGATGGTGAAGACAAAAGCAAACCTTCAAATTAGACCTTATGTGTGTGGCTGTCTGATTGTCACTGTTTATGAGCATATACAAAACTGCCTTTTTCTCAAGCCAACAGGTCTTTCAGAATGCAAAGAGCAAATGCACAATGTAGTCTGCAGCACTCGGGGCCTATTTGTGGACAAGACCTACAGTAATTTAGAGCTGGGAAATTATTCCCTCTCTGCACTGCACTCAGCAGATACATAAAATAAAACGAGAGTCACTGATAGGATGCTTCCATCCATATCTTCCTTTGATACTCAGGGACTTTTGAGAAAAGGGTTAGGATCCTTGGGCAAGACTTTGAGAAGAATCCCCTACTCTTGAATTGTTAGTTCTCTTCCTTGCATCTTAACTGTAAACAGCTGATAACAGGCTTGATAATCTCTGCCTTAAAAAAAAAAAAAATCAATACACTGCTTCAGAAATTTGACCAAAAAGAAGTTATGTAAGAGGGAAGAAAAACATCACACTTTCTTAGAGCATTAGACATTCCAAGAATTACAGAAGGTAATTTAAATTCAACTCACCCGCTACTGTTGCAATATTGAGGTTTTAAAGTCAGTTTATTTATATTTTAACTTTGCAGTTTCCCATAAGGCATGGTCAAAGTCTTTAACAGAATCACTGACATTAGGAATTCTCGTCCTCCTTTTCCCTTGCTCCTTATCAAGTGTACTTTGTTTCCTGCAATGGTTTATTGGGACCATCTGCATCTCCTCCTGTTTTCTCTCAGGCATGGAGATAAGATTTCACCTTTGGATGTCTGGTTGAAGTCCAGCTGGCAGTCGGGATGCGTTTGGTGGCTGTGGCTCAGTGCCTGTTGCATGCACGGGCTAGTCTCACATGGTGGCGACAGAAAAACCCATGTGAGAACCACCCTTTGTGTTTAGAACCAGCTTCGTTTTCCTCTTCAAGGCCAGGCCCAGGAGCTTCAAACTTGGCTGCCTGAAATATAAACTCCCACAAGTCCTTATCTGAGTGATTCAATAAATGGCTGGGTTTTGCAGAGCCTGCGAAGCCCTCGCTGCTGTAGGAAGGGAACGGCAAGGCCTGCTAGGATGACTAGCGCACTGTTTCCAAACCAACACCCAAACTGCTTTTGGGTCAAATTTTGTCCTTGCAGCCTTCCTCTCTGGTCACTGCTTTCCTCATTTCTGATCCCACCACCCACGCTGAGAACAGCACAACTGCTCTCTGCTTCCTCTCAGAACTCGCAGGGCTCATGCCTGCAGCAGTCATTGTTTTGTTCGCAGCAAAAGCAAACAGGGCACTTCCATCCAAAATTGCCCAAAAAGGGGAAATTGCCATAGTAAGAGATAACACTTACGCCACGCAGCTCGGAGCGCTTTTGGATGTCTGGCCACTTTACCATTCTCCCCTATTACTGGTTTCAGCCTTATTCAGTACTTGAACATGAAGTGAAAAAGCTTGATTTCGGTGTTTGGAAGTGGTAATACTCTCAGCTGAGGCCAGCCCAGCTGGGTAATCTGGTTTATTTGCAGCTGAGGCCTGGTAAAACAAGCTGTAGCAAATGGTTAGAAAGTGAAATCAGCCCCTCCACCAGACAGGGCGGAGGACAGGAGATCTCTCCTTCACAGTTTATCTAGCAGCCCTGCAGAAATGTTGAACTCTTTGAAGATAATAGGAGCAAAGATGGTAGCTTTCTTCTTCCTTGCCTCCTCCTTTCCCCCCTTCATTTTGGAGACACGTTATCCACACAGAGGGTCAAGTATCTAGTTAAATGAAACAGCTTTCAAAAGCTCAACATGAAGGTTTGCAACGCAGACAAACAATCTCAAGCCTCACTTCCCATAAACCCCCCGCAGCCTGGGCTGCATCCCCAGCAGCGTGGGCAGCAGGGCCAGGGGGGGATTCTGCCCCTCTGCTCCGCTCGGGGGAGACCCCCCTGCAGTGCTGCCTCCAGCTCTGGGGCACCAACAGCAGAAGGACACGGAGCTGTTGGAGCGGGGCCAGAGGAGGCCCCGGAGCTGCTGGGAGGGCTGGAGCCCCTCTGCTGGGAGGACAGGCTGAGAGAGCTGGGGGGGTTCAGCCTGGAGAAGAGAAGGCTCCGGGGAGACCTTCCATCCCCTGCCAGTCCCTAAAGGGGGCCTACACGAACACTGGAGAGGGACTTGTTACAAGAGCATGTAGTGATAAGCCCCTGCCAGTCCCTAAAGGGGGCCTACACGAACACTGAGAGGGACTTGTTACAAGAGCATGTAGTGATAGGACGAGGGGTAATGGCTTCAAACTGAAAGAGGGTAGATTTATATGAGATAACATGGAGAAATTCTTTGCTGTGGAGGGGGTGAGCCCCTGGCCCAGGTGGCCCAGAGAAGCTGTGGCTGCCCCATCCCTGGAGGGGTTCAAGGCCAGGTTGGACGGGGCTTGGAGCAACCTGGGCTGGTGGGAGGTGTCCCTGCCCAGGGCAGGGGGTGGCACTGGGTGGGCTTTAAGGTCCCTTCCAACACAAACCATCCTGTGATTCTATGATTTTCCCAAGAAGCCAAAGGACGCCTTGTATACCGAATCCTTTGTTTCTTTCTTTCTTTTTTTATTCTATGACTTTTTTTTTTTTTTTAGTATCTCATAAAGTAGAAGAAACTGCTAATCTTTGCTCTCCCTATTTGATGTTTTAGAAAAGCCAAAGAGACAAATCTGTAAAAGCGCTTTCTCTGTTTTTAGATTATTTTTTTTTCCCCTCTTAAACACAGGCTGCAAGTCTCAGAAGAAGTCAAGGACTCGAGTTTCTCTTTGTTTTTAGTGTCTGGCTGCTTTTGCTGTGTTAAAGTGTCAGCTCCAGATAAATAAGGGAATGAAAACAGAGAAGGTCTATTTAAGAGAAAATGTCTGTCCTTCAAAGTCTGGAGAGATAGAAGTGGATTTATAGTCCCCTGGGCAACATCCAGGGAATGTTTTGGAGCCTTGAGGCAAATCGTGGACACTGGAGCCACAGTCCTCAGTGGTTTTGTGCATCCTTAATATTACACTGAGATCTGAGCTGCTTCACATCCAGACAAGTGAAAAGCAGATTAAACCTGGAAAGGGAGGGGGCAAGAGAAGGTCCTTGCACTGTGGCAGTGTCCATATGAACCTCGCAGGAGAGGTCGGTATGTGGCCAAGGTTGCAGAGGTGGCCAGGAGAAAGAGGCTTTGGGCTGGAGGCTGCCAGTTAAAAGGACGTTTGAAGCTGTGAAATTCAGACTTCGATCTGAAAAAGCTGCTTCCAGCTTGAGCGCGCCGGGCTCTGCAGGTCAGGATGCTGCCTTGGACCAGCTCTACTACAGAGACAAAGATAAGAGTTTCCTGGCCAGGTCTGAGGGAGCTATTCCCAAGGTGAGCTTGCCAAGATCTTCATCACACACCTCAGAGCAGAGTCAGTTATTGCTCAGGAAGGCAAGAAGCATATCCCCTCTCCCCTCCCTGCGCGGTGGTCAGGGTCAGTGCCTTTCACCTGCCCTGTACTTCCAGCTGGCCCTGCCTCCTCACCTGGCAGTGAACAGGGGACTCCATCTCTCTGCATGTGCCACTCTCTCTGCTCCCCGGCTCTCTCCCCTGGCTTTTTTGGGATATACTCAGGAAGGTCTGGCACGGGTGTACTATTTCTGGACTCTGACAGACTTGGGTGAAACGGGGCTTATCTAAAGCACCTCTGTGTGAGTGTCACAGTTTATATCATCATTTCAATTGGTACAATGCTCATTTGGACTCATGTGATTACCTGGGAACCAAGCCTGAATTAATTTAAAAAGAAAAAAAAAAAAAGTCGGCATCTGTCTCATAGCTGTGGAGAAAAGTTCAAGGGAAGTGTGGACTTCTCCATTGATTTTATACAGAAATATTTCTGATGTGTTATTTTCCCTAATCATCTTTTTATTTTAACAACATATGGTAAAGCAGCTCTGCCTCAGTGTGGATGTGCAGGTCTTACTGAGCAATGCTGGCTCCCTGGACTGGAGACAGCTCGGATTATTTTAAAACAACAGCATTCATAATTGCACTATATGCGGAATCAGGACTAATACAGAAGAGTTACCATAACAACACCACCACGACGTGGTGCTTGCACAAATACCTAACGCATCCTAGGGAATGGATTCAATACCCTGTTGGGTAAAAAACATTCAGTCTTTGAGAACGGACCACTGAACATTGTGGTGTCTGAGTCACAGTTTTGTAGCAGGAAATCTGTCCATGAGAAAAGGCTTTAGCAAATTAATTATTAGAATTTTATTGCTATTTTACCTAAGCAGTGGCTACGTTAGCTACTGTAGAGACTGTCACCACTTGCTGGCCGAGTCCAACATCTCAGTGCATGCAGGAGCGGTTCATCATAGAGTTCATGGCAGCAGAATAGAGCTCTGTGGTGCTGGGCACTGCACAAGCACAGGGCAGCAGGAAAAGAAAAGAAACCCCCATCTTCCAGAGCTAAAGCTAAAGATGACCCCAGTACACAGTAGGAAAGGAAACAAAACACACAAAATCACAGTGGCAAATGACAGATTATCGTCATGATTTTTTGAGGAAAAAGTGTATCTATCAAAAATAATCCAAGTGGGAAGATATATAATGGGAGCAAAGATAAGGGCGGCCAGTGCAGGGAGGAGCGGGCAGCCGGGATGTAAGGAAAATGATGAGCGTGGACAAAGAGAGGTGACTCCACCAGATCAGCTATGAGACCTGTTCTTCCATCCTCACACCCAGCAGTTGCAACTGCCTTTAGAAATGCCTTACTGACCTCCATGCTCCATTGTTATTGCAGTTCTCAGATAAAATGCCATAATTCCAAACAGCTACTGAGAGGCTTGGGGGTAGGGGATGTTTGGTTTTTTTTTTTTCAGTGAGACTTCTTGTTGGCGTTACGCATTTTGCTATCATAATCCCACAAGTTTTTTCATTTAGAAGCCAACACCATGCAGTTCCTTTCCCCTTCAAAGTAATTCCTCCACCCAGATCAGCTATAATGAGGCAGTCTGCTCATCACGTGGAGCTACACAGAATATTCGCTTCCGCTAAAGAACGTCCCGACAGGGCAAACTCCCCACTCCAATCACTGCGCCTTCATTATTCTGTATCACCTCGCAAACAAAGTATCAGGCCTTAAGTCTCCTCTAAGTTTCCATAAGGGCTGCTCTAACACAGATCCCTGCTTTTTTATTTATTCCCAGAAGAACAGTGCTTGATTTTGCTTACAGTCCTTCACCGCTGTTACAAAAATGAGCTCAAGTTGTTTCTGCTCTGCTTGCTTTGATAGTGATACTCAGCAACAACATTCTTTGTGTGAAAGAAACCCAGCAAAAGTAGCTTTCCCTAGCATTATGATTTTTTACAGTTAGGTGTTCAAGTTTTCAGCTGAGCTGCTCGTGATAAACACTGCACATGCTCCAGCCTCCATAGGTTCCCACTGGGTTTTCTTTGTCCAGGTTAGCAACACAGCAGTTTTAGGTTCCCACTGCAGGTAAATGAAAGAAGAGCTCCATTAAGAGCTGTGATACATCCCACTTCAGATCTGAATCATTCCGAGGTGTCTCTCTTCCCCACTGAGTGCAAAGGGATCGCAGGGCAGGTGCTTTGCTAGCTGAAACAGGTACTTTTTAGGTTGCATGGTGCCAGCCCAAAGCTGCTCACCCCATCAACAAAAAAGAAAATAAGTGAAAAGGAAAGGAAAGGAAAGCCAAGACACAACAGCAAGAGGCAGGCAAGGAGGCTCAGAGACCAGGCACTGGCTCAAAATCACAGAAGGCACCGGGACGGAAAGAGAATCCAGATCTCTCAATAAACCCCATTTTTGTGTGTTTCGTACCACAGGTCTCTCCTCTCTGTTAAACAAAAAGAATGTGATTGTGTATTTCCTTTTTCTCTTCCCTCCCAGTAGTTGCACGTTAATTAAGCACTTATTTTTTTCCAGAGCAATTGTAAGACCCAAAACCTCTAAGTCAGATGGAAAGAACTCAACATTTCAGCCAATGTAAAGTAGCCAGAAAAATGAGTGTGTGGGGGAAAAAAAACACATTGTGCAAATAATATTGCTGAAGTACAAAATACAAAAGTTACATGAGAAGGGCAGATAGGGGCATTGTGCAAAGGACAAGGAAGGAGAGTTAGGAAAAAGGAAGGGCCGCTAATTTTGCTTTGGAAGCACAGTTGGTGCACAATTCCCATTCCCACTCCTGCCCCCGCTCCCCAAGCACAGCCACGCACACACTTGGTTTCATGCTCTGCACAACCGTGAGAATCCCACGACCCTCAGCAGCGGGGACAGGAGGAAGGTGGGAACCTTGCCGAGTGGATCTGCCACAGACAAAGAAACGAGCTATCCTGTCCATGGCTGACCTACCGCAAGAGTTTCTTGCCTCTCTGCTCTAGAGCTGGGAATTTCTGCCTAATTCATTGTGCCAAATGCCAGATTAGCTCTTTGTGGCTTCAGAGACAGAAACCTCTAAAAATGATAATCAAGGGCTAAACTGATTATTTTATATGACCTGATTTGATTTTGAAAATAGCTCTGCCCTCAGCAGACAGTTGGACTAGAAGACCCCCAGATGTCCCTTCCAACCTAGTCTTCTGCCACAGGTTACCAGGAAAAGCTGCAAAGATTCAGGAAAACAACTCTTTTGTCCTGTGGACTACAAAACCAGCATTTCCAACGGTTGTCTCTTTTCATTATCAGAAGATGACCTTCACCTAGATCTCAGGGGCCCAACACCCCTGAAATCCTGGGGCAAAGACAGTCTCTACAGAGACATTGCCAAGCTACTCAGTGACTGGTAAGCCTTTCATTCTCTGCTTTTGCTGTGGGATGTCATACTAGCCTTTTCTCTCCAGTTTATTTGCCTCTTAAGAAAAAAGTCAAAGCCAAGTGAAAGATAAGCTGCAAATGCTGTAGACTTAGCTCCTGCTGGTCTCCCACAGCAGTCAAGGAGTGAAGACTGCCATATTAGACCAGCAGAGTTTCGTCATTTGTTTTGAAACCGTCCCAGCTGGGACGCACCCCTCAGCTTTTCTGTGGCATTTCTTGGCTGTGTTTGTAACTGCTATACATAGGACCTACAGGTGCTCAGCACCTCCAGAAATATAGCTGAAATACAGTATATGCATGCCAGTTTGCCAATTCAGATTGTTTTCCCCCAAAATTCGGCCACACAGGGAGTCAGAAGCAAAGTGAAGAGCAGGAGGCACGGGGCTGGTGTTCAGAGCTGCGGCCATTGAGCTCAGCTCGGGGTCAGAGGCTGAAGCCAGCAGCCCTGTGTCCACACAGCAGCGGGGGCTTGGATCCCAGCGGTGAGACAGCTACCTCTCCGCAGTGGTGGCCCCTGGCTCCTCCAGTGCCGATCTGCAATTAATTTAGTGCCCACCTCCCAAAGGTAGCGACATCTCAGCCTGCACCACCCAGCGTGGGCTACAGGTATGGGGACGACTGCCCAGCTCTGCACAGCACGCCCGGGACACAGGTCAAGTGGCCTGACTTCTGGGGTTATGCTCAGATCATTACAACAGCCTATTTTGTAGGCATTAAGACTTTATTATGCCCCCTTACAAGCTAAAAGCACTTGGCAGTATGCCTCTGTAACAATTTTAATCAGTGCGGTTAAGAGGGGGCTCTTATTCCAGTTGCTGTGATTTAACCCAAACCAGGATGGCAACCCACAAGCCCAGCGACAGTGGGGTTAGCTCAAGCCGCCCCTTTAACGCTGGCTAGTGAACTAAGTCCTTAATAACATCTGGAAAAGGATCTCTGCATCACAGAAGAAGCTTTGCTCAGAAGAGGTTATCAATGAGACCCCAGGAGACCAGTCACTGTGAAGCTTTACTTCATTTCAGAGATGTTTTGGAAGCAATTACTTCATCTTGTTCTTTATTCATGGGATTCACTTAACTGATGACATTATAGCTCAGTCCATTAAGTAAATGGGTTATATATTTTCTCCAAGTTT
The DNA here is from genome assembly GCA_013396915.1 of Stercorarius parasiticus. NCBI lineage: Eukaryota > Metazoa > Chordata > Aves > Charadriiformes > Stercorariidae > Stercorarius > Stercorarius parasiticus. The sequence goes on along the minus strand of VWZL01002274.1, from coordinate 119,930 downwards.
TGAGCAAGTAACGTTGCAGCCCATGTCACTATCATTGTCAGCAGTCAGTGGGGACAGGGACAGATCTTCATTTGTTTAGTAAGGTTTACCTCTACCGATATCTTAAATATGATATATTTGGCTCTGGGTCTTTTATAATGTTTGAGCAGGATTTAAAAAAAAAAAAAAGCAAGCAAGTGTTATTTTCACAAAAATTCCTGGCAGCTGTACCATTTATTATGAGAGGAAAATGGAGCAAGAAAAATTGGCATGTCATTTCTTAAATGAATTTATATCCTCATTTCCTTTAGAAAATGAATCCATGCTCCATCTAGCCATTTTCCATCAGTCTGCAGGGGCAAAGTTTGCAGAGCACAATTGCAATACGCAGTTATAGCATAGGCCAGTGTGTCATACATGGCTTTCACAATAAATCCTTCCCCACCCTTGCTGCCGGTAGCGCTTTTAAAGGTTTCATTTTCCATCAGTTAGCCATGCAGTAGGTCTTAAAAGTCAGCGACAGCTCAGAAAATAATCAGGGACACATGATCAAAATTCTGGTCACCGGGGCCAAAATGACTCTGGAGGCTGCAGGAGCTGTCGCTCCGCTGCAAGCCCGTCTGCCGAGAACTGACTCGAGCTGCACTCATCACACCTCCCTGTGCCATGGCGGGGGAGTGGGGGGCACTTCTTTTGTTGTTTCTTTACAACGCCTCAGTATCCCAAGGAGGAGAGGCAGCAGGCTGGGGAGGAGATTTACCCAAAGATAAGCAAATTCAGGAGCCAGTAAAAAGCTCTGCTTTTGGGAACTGTCACAGAATGCTGTCAGTCAAAAGAAGTTTCTCACAAAATCTCCAAAACAACCTCTTCCTCCTCCACATTCATCCGCCTCCTCTGAGGGGTGGTGCTTAACATACTAAATACAACATAACCACTTGGAAAGCACTTTTCATTTTGAGTCATCACCTTGCTATTTTTGCAGCCACAAATGCAGACTGGCAGAGTTGATGTCATTAATCTGGTACATACGGAACAACCTGGGCAGCCGGGGCTGGAGTTCTAAGGAAAAAGAGGCTCCTGGGAAGTGTCTTCTGGGGAAGTCAGGATGCAGGCAGTGCAACGCATCCGTGCCAGTCAAAGGAAGGAAAAAGAGGGTAATAGCACTGTAACATTTCTGGTTGACTCCAGTTTAGTGTTTTAAACCATTATCAAATTAGGAAAAGGGAAGGGGAAACATTTCATTTGCCCCCAACATAAAAGGTTTTGGTTTGGATACAGCCTTTTTATTCTTTTCATCTGAAACCTTAAAAAAAACACCCAGGAAAGAAATTTCCCCCCGCAAAGTTATTTCAAAATGAAAAATTAAAGGCTCCTGTTCCAGCAAAAAGCTGTCTGGCACCGGGTGGCAGACAGGGTGGGAACACCAGACACCAGTCCCTGGAAGCCTGACAAATAGAAGGGAGGACCTGAACGCAACAAAGCCGGGACATGAAACGGACAGAATCTCCTGATGATTTGGGTCAACGTATGGCTCAACGCACTGTCTTTGGCCAACCTCAACACGTTTCAGCCTCCAGGGCAGCGCGTGCAATTTTCTCACACCAGAAGTGGAGAGCATTGATGGCACTATGGAAGGAAAAGCTAGTCTTATCATACCTCATACATGTTCCTGTATAAACGGGGTTCTGAAGTGCTGTTTACTTTTGCAACATCTGATCTACAGCTCTCCTGGATCTACTTAAAGCTCAGAGGAAGTGTCCCGATTGGTATTTCGGCTGTTGCATGAAAAAGCAGCAGAACTGGTGTCAGCCAGGGTCCCGCAGTCACAACAGTGCGTCAGCGTGAGCGCGAGACATTGTCCCTGACAGGGTGTTAGGTCTGCACATCCACCCAGCACAGGCTGATGTCAATGGGACTATTACAATTTCACCCAGCCTTGCTGCTCCGGCTGCAGTTTCCCTCATTCCCTGAACAGCAGGGAAGGTCTAGACTGGAGCTACAAAGATTTTCACGTACACACACACAGAGACTTTTTTTTTTTTTTCCCCTGTCCTGCCAGTTTCACCAACCACAACAGCAATCCACAAAGCATAGGAAGGCCTTCTTTTCTCTGACCTGCTTGGCTGGCCTGTCTGAATGGCTCTGCTAGCCCAACCATGAACATACAGAAAACACGTTTAAACCTCTTTTGTAGAAGAATTAAACTTTGGAAGAGAAGAAATGCAGGTATCAAAGAACCAGTGAAAAGCAAATACATCCACGCTAGGAGAGAGGGGAACTCTGTGGGACGGAGAGAGACAGCTCAAGGCTGTGCAAGACGAGTAATTTCCCCAAACACCAGTTTTTTCTTTATACAGGAGACTAGCATCTTTATTTGGATCTGAGACCTGCTCCTGGGGGGCCCCCATGAGATAAGTGACAGACCCACTGGGTCTGAAGCCTCCAGGTGTGGGGCACTGCCGAGGTGCACAACTCTACACAGCGGTGCCCCCCAGCACAGAGCTGGCCCGAGCGCCGTGCTGCTGCCCAGCCCGCCGGGACGCGAAGGAGCTGCAGTCAGGGGTAATTTATTCAGCCAGAAAAGAATCCAACATCTAACTCTGCTATGTGCTAGGTTGAGATCTGTCCATTTTGCACCAGAGGAGGAGACAAAAATGATTCAAGCATTTCAAGTTCTCCACAGTACTCCCTGTAGGCAGATGTTCTCCTGCTGTGTACTTTCTGCCTGCTCTGGTGAGCCCAGAAGCATTTGAGTGCTCTCAGTTGTGCTCTTGGGTCCCTCCATGCCCAGGGTCAGGACAAGCCCCGAGTCTGCACCGCAGCAGCTTTCCCCAGGGTGGGAACAGCGGGGAGATGAGCCACAGGGAGAGGTGGCCAGGAGGGAACAGAACGGCTGCGCTCGGGTCCTCGAGCAAACCATGGAGAGCACAGAGAAGTAAACCGAGGAAGGCCAGGGATGCAATAGCCTGAGCAGGGGTTTGCCCTGGGAATGTGAGTCGGGATGCTCAGGCTAAACCATTATCTGCCATGCGTCAGAGACCAGTGCTGAGGCTGCTCCAGCGCCGGAGCTCTCAGCGTCCCACTGCACACAGGCGAGAGACCACCGAGCTGCTCCACAACCACCACCGCAGGAATACGAACCCCCCCCAGGCCTGGAGCAGCCACGGCTCTGAACGCTCTGGGTAAAGGTGTGGAACAAAGAGCTGCTTTGGCAGCCCAGGGTAATGCTGCAGCGTCTCCTGCATGACTCTATGAATCTGCTCAAAAAACTCAGAAGTCAAACAAACATATAAGCAAGGTCAGTGAAAGCAAGGGAAAACGGCTGCAATGATTCATGTACCAGTAACCAACCTGAGAAAAGCAGCCATGACCAGAGGCATTTTCAACAGACGATACCGTGTCGGCAGACTTCGGTGCTTTTAAGTTAATTTTCTTGAAAAGGGCTGATTTTAGCGTAGGCAACAATATAAACAATTTGATAATAATCTGACTTTTATCAACCTCAGGGTTTAAAAAGAAAATAAAATGGGGGAAAGGGACAAACACCCACATGCACAGGGGAGAGGACCTTCAGGAGGAACACAAGTAACTGGTTTTGCTTGTATTTGATTTTCAATTTTTCTTAAGAAAAAGTAGAAAGGCATGAAATATTGAACCAAAATATTAATACACTGTAAGAAGAATAAACCATTCAATCTCCTGATGCCCCTATTTTTAGTGAAGTTACTTTTCTCTGTTTTCAGACTCTAATACAAAAGGAGAAATCAAAGATTTCTTCTCTGCATTTGGTGTGCAATTCCAGTCCAGCGCAATTGTTCCCTTTAGTCTTCAAAAAACCCAAACAAATCAAAAACCCTTCAGAAAATGAAAGTTAAAATAATACTTATTTCATTTAATGATCCCTCATTCTCCGATATGTTCAATATATTTGCGTCAGGTGTTAGAGTTGGCATCAGCTGCTATTATTGTATTGGTGAATATCTGCTGTTCTATTTGAGTTTGCACAATCCCTACCTCACAATGCTGCATGCTTGGCACGCGTGGCAATTTCTGTGCTGGAAAACACAGAAATAAACACAGGAACAACTGTTCTGCATTACTGCATAGCGACCAGCGAAAATTATTTCCCCCTCCCCCTTCTTTCCTAATGACTCACACCTTCCAAAAAAAAAATAAAAAAATCACATAATCTAAAGTCCATGTAACCTGCTTTTCCTCTTGAAGTCACTTCTTTCTTTTTCCTGTTCCAACTAAACCAACTTAGTAAGAAAAAATTTGCATCTCAGTGCTTTTTATGCTCTCTGATAAAAGTGATCTGATCTCCATGAGAGCGACGGGGAAACATCCAAAGGTTTCAATTCATTTATTTGAAGCTTAGCTGAACTTTCAGACGTCCCACCCTTCTGCCTAATCCCTCAACAAGCTCACATTTCCCCTTTACCCTCCTTGGGCTTGTCTACAGGGAAATACCTTCCCAGAACAGCTGTACTAGAATAATTAATCCACTATGGATAGGCCAGTAAAGCATCCTGCCTGCATATTCTTCTGGAATAAAATTTATCTTATTCTGGAAGCACATCTCTGTGCCGCCACGACCTTTATTCCAGAATCCACGCAGGGATTTATGCTGGTGCAGCTTGCACAGAGCAGTCAGGGGGACACAACTATGCCCAGGTATCTCCCTGCACAGGCACGCTAGGCAGGACAATCCGCCAGTGAGGACTTGAGAGAGAATAAACTGCGCAGAGACACTGGGATTGGAAGTGGGGCCGTTCTCTTCCTCCCGGAGCCGTTTTGCTCCTCACTGTCACCAACCTTCTTAACATCAGCCCAGGACAGTGAGGTCTTCAGAGCATGGGGCAAATGTTTGAAATACAGGACAAATCTGGTTCCACTGAGGTTAAAAACCATCACCTTTTATTGCATTAGGTGTACAGATCTGTAAGCTTTCCAGGCATATGGCTACTCCTAAATGTGCTTTTCCATAATATATATCTCTCTAAGGGAAGGTTTCAGTGGTCTGAGTTTTTATTTCTCACGCCTGGCCGTCCCTCTGTCCCCCTCCTGATGAAAGCTCAGCAATGCACATGGACTGGCAGGCCTCGGTGAGACACCTTACAAGTCTTTTTTGTTTCTTTTACAAGCTTTTATTTTTCTAAACCATCACCTAGACTCCACAATCCAGAGGAACCCAGATCCCACTGTGGGATCTTTCCAGGACGCCGGGGGTGATGTTCCACAGGGAAGGACGCAGGCTTCTGCCTGGATGGTGCCAGCTCCAGCCCCATCACCTCTGCCTTTTGGCAAGTTCTTCTCACCCTCGTGCTTTGGTTTCCCATTTTTCTAGTGGGAATGTAATACTGCTTTGGGGAATAATTAATAGATTAATATAGAGAGCCTGGAAAGTGTGAAGCACTACACAGGAGTTAAGTGTTGTAATTAGGAGCAATTCTGATCTTGATTACAATGAGGTAAAGCTGGAAGCCCTACACGATAGGAAGATTTAAACTGATTAAAGAAAAAAGATCAGAATCGGGGTCTTATGATTTTAAATGTAAACTCGGGCAGATTCCCTGCTGAGGTACATCTGCAACTGTAATAAGATCATGGAACATGACAACTTGTCATTTCAGTAAGAGATATAGGGAAAATGCCCTTTAAAAAAATTAAACAGGAAGGAAATTTTTTAAGTGTTTTCTTTGGCTCTGAAACATATGCCCGGGGAGAAGTTGTTCTCAGCAATGCAGTGGATCTTGAAATATTTACTGTGTCTGGCATTTAACATAATCTTTCTTGTATAAACGATATAGAAAAAACACATATTATCTTAGACTGCAATCTAGCGTGAGGATGAGATGATATTTTAATAGGGCTGCATTCATCAACTGTAACAAGAGAGGGAATGTGCTCCAATCCAATATGCCCTATGGGCAATGTAAATGAGAGCAAGTGACTTCGACCATCAGATAAGTACAGCAGTGAGAGGCAGACAGACGGACAGACAGCCTGCTAGGGAAGGAAGGCGGTTTTGGGAGGGTGATCTAACCGGGACAGCTATGGCACCCATTGCCCATCTTATTGGGATCCCATCCTCTCACTCCACCCTTGTAAGTGCACCCAACAAGGGTCCTCCTGGAAACCTGGATTTCTTACTTGGCTTGCAGTGGGATTTGCACGTCTAGCCAGTGACACTATTATTTTCAGAAGTAATTAAATTTTTAATTATGCTTTTTAATAGCCGGTAGCTACTGCTTTGCAGTTTTGTTTCTATCCCTGTTGGATGCACCATGGAGCAGCGCCATGAACCTCCAACTGTTCTTCCAGCAAGATTTGAGAGTCTGACCGCACGGCGCGTGAGGGGGTCAGGATGCGGGCAGCTGAGCTTACAGCCACACGTCAGAGCTGCAGACTGGAGTCAGAACCGGGCAGTACATTTCAGAGCCACAACAACATCCGCTCAAGATTTTCCAATGCAAATTTGGAGAAGGAACAGTGAAGACAGAAAGGCCCAGATCCCCAGCCATTATCAAATTGGCAGACAGATTTATTCATGGGAACAATATACCAACTTTCCTTCAAACCAGGCCTTCAGGCTGAGCACGAGTAATTGTACAAAAAAGGGAAACTCATCATATACAGGTAGCCACAGTAAAACTGAAACACAAACTCTCCAAAGAGGACTTGTGCTGGAGCACATGTATTGAAAAGCATCAGAGAAAGTCAGTGAATTATTTGTGACCTTGGGCAAGTTGCTTAATCTCTCACTAGTTCAGACAGGCAGAGTCACACTCCCAATAAAACCACAGCCACCTCCCCATTCCTCCTCTCTGCGGAAAGGGACAGGGGTGTGGAAGAACGACTCAGTGAATTTTCTAAAAGATTCAAAGGAAGAGGAGGTCTAAATAAAACATGAAGAAACTAAAAGGCAGCTCATTGTCTGCCTTGTCTTCATACGTGGACATCAGAGCGAGATCCAACTGGATCCCTCAAGCTTTTGACATTTAAAGGAACCGCGACCTTCCCGAAGCAGTCCCAAGACTCCCTTGCACCCACTTGCAGAGAAAACAAAAGGTCCTAAACACCAACTGCACATTAATTTGCTGTTATTTTCCTGCAGTTTCTTTGCTCACCTGTCTGTGTGAGAAGATGGTTTTTGTTATTTCCTAGTCATTGCTTGATTCACCTGCTGTAGGGACCATTGTCGTCGCAGACGACAGCGATGGAGCAGCAGTTGAACATCACCAAACTGTAATCTCCATAAGCGCAGTGTCTTCCCAGTGCCTTTGTCACTCCTTCACAGACACCCTTTACAAGCATTCCAGACATACAAACACTGAAAATCTACAGTATAGAGGTGATACTGTACTGAAGCCCTCAGCAACTGAGATCTCCACTAGGCATCAAAAATGTGTCATGAGAGTATCTGGCACTGGTGTGACCAGCTGTGCTGCAGGCAGGGCTCACACAAACACGCTTCGAGGCGCAGGAGGCACACTCACAGCCATCGATGAAGCCAGCATGTCCACAATGAAGACAACCAAGCAGCTTGCACAAGGAAGACCTGCTTCCATGGCGAGGTGTGTGACTGCAGCTCTGCATCTGCTGGCACAGTTCACAAGGGCTGCTTGGGCCCAAAGGCATCTTCCCCTTTTCCCTCCTGTGGGACAGTCAGCAGCCACCTCCGTGCTGAAGGGGATTTAGCTTTACCTTGAACACTAACCATCCTATCGAGACTGTCCTGCCCACCTGGCACTGCCTGAGGCCAAACCGCTCTGCCCACGTGCCCTGACACTCCTGACCCGTCGCCGGATGCTGCCATCCATCAGCAGCTGGACTCAGCCGCATCCCAGCGCTCCCCCGGTAACGGGCACTGCCAACCAGGTACCAACAGCAGCACCGACTGGCTGCGATTTGGCTTCTAATTATCACCACGACTCCAGCAGTTCAGGTAACCAAATTGCCGCTAGTGGCTATTAATTTGTGTACACAACAGCCCAACTGGATATACTACCAGGGTGGCAGAGGGCAATGCCTGGTTTTCAGGTCCTAATTTTATCTTGTTTTTTAAAGCAGGGTTTGAACCTCCAAGGTTTTGACTTCTTCAGATCCCCTTGTTAGGACATTATGAGAAAACATCTGTGGTTGGGTGATTTCCTTTTGCCCTAGACAGCTGTCAAGAGGAGCAGAATGGCCCAAGGCAAAATGTGATGTGGGTGTAAGGAGTGTCTTAAGCCAATAAGTTAAAGCGATGGGTTAGAAAGCCTGAGGAAAAAAATGAGCCAATAATTGCTGAAAATCTTCCTGTTCTGTTAAGTTTATTTAGTCAAATTCAATGGCCCCTCTCCAGGCCTTCAGCCTTCTCCACGCCGTGGAAAAGAACATTACTAATCATTTTGTTTCTATTATTTAATTATCCTAAGCATCAGCAGTACCGAACAGCACTTGGCTCTTGCGGAGCAAACCCCAGCCCTCTCCCAGGCTGCAGCATCCTGGCGGCTCCCGCCATGGAAGCAGCTTTGCCACGCGCAGCGGCCAGAGAGGATTCGGGCCCTGGGGAGCACCCACCCTGCATCGTCCCCCCCCACATCAGCACCATCCCCAGCCACTACAAGCCGGCCCTCAGGAGCCTTTTCGGACGTTTAAGCATCTCCAAAGCATTGTTGCAAATGACATTTTAGAAACTGGGACATCAGCTGCTGCTTAAAATCCTCCAAACAGATTTGACAAATGCAATCAGATTCTTAAGAGCCCCCACAACAACTCAAGGTGAATCAAACTGAAAATATCTGTTGCCTGTATGTTGCTCGCAGTAAAAAGGGATTAAAAATCTCTTTATTACACCCTGCTAGTTCTGCCAGAAGATTCTTCTAATGAGTAGTCTTTATTACAAATGCCAAAAAACTCCCCACCAAACATTAAAGGAGAAGGAGGTGGAAAAATGGATTAGCAGTCAGAGACGATTGTCACAGAACATGCTTGTTCTTCTTGAAAAGCCTCAGTTTTAATGAACAAATGCACATCTCGCCTCCAAAAAATACTACCAACTGAAAGAAAATCTGTTTCAATAGTCACTATTTTCAGTGGTGTTTTGGAGGAGGGACTTTTGTCTGCCAAATTGAAAAGTTGGGGAGAGACAGGAAAGGAGGGAAGAAAGAAGGGGTGTCTGTAATGGATTCAACATTTCTGCAAGTAGTAGATGCAATGGATGCATCCTCGGCTCTGGACACTTGCAACATCCACTGCTGGGCACAGACATGAGCCCCCATAGTTTGCAAAACGCTGTAGGACTGAGATGGCTGCTGCCAAGCGCAGCAAGGCGGAGGCTCGGGCAGCCGACGGCACCGGGTCTGACCCCCCTCCCAGCCACAGCCCGGGCCCCTGCGCTGCCCGTCGGTTTGCTCAGCAAATCATTGCAACACAAATATAATTACCTTTGTCTCCGGTAGCCTTTGCACTCCAAATAATTTTACTGGAGTGCTCATTCTCGTTCAACTAAAAACAAGTTCTGTTGATGATGATAGCAGATTTTTTTGTTTTTTTTATATAAAGACTAAATTCAACTTTTGCTTCTGCTAAATGATTATGCAGAGAACTGTCTCTCTTTGGAGGCCTCAGTCTGAGTCTTTCATGAGGCATTCACTGAATAGGGACTGGCTGGTTATCAGATAATATTTTATACAAAGACTGAGTCTTTATTTAATAGTTAGAGTCTTCTGTTGATTCATGCAGCCAGTAATGATGGCTAAGAGAGCTGTGATTCATTGGCACCTGTTAGTATCTGGGGTTTGAGGTTTTGTTTCACTCTTTACGACATCTTCCTTCTGCTTCCCCTAAGCACGCTTTTTTTTTTTTTTTAGATACAAAGGAATAAAACAAGGCGGCTTTCTTGGGGCAGTAACTCTACGATTGTAGTAAAATCCCTGTCTTAACCACGTGTCATACCTGCAGCTACTTCAGAGCCACCCGTAAGTTCATAAAACCTCTCAAATTTACCTACCATGCTATTTATCTTTATTTTTTTCATCAGATAGGAAATATGAGGTGAAGTCAAGCATATGGGCTATAAGAAAACAGTGTATGATTCATGACAGCTGCTAAGCTCAAAAATTAGCTATTCCTTGTCCATTTTATCCATGTACGGACACCGTACCTTGCCTAGAAGGGATCCATTTCCCCCCAGTTTAAAAAAAAGAAATAAATTACAAAAGTCAGTCATGTTCATATGTAGCTGGTAATAGTACCATTGAATCAGCCAGCAAAAAAACCTGGCAAGGCACGAGTCTCCAAAGTTACGAAAAAAAAAAGCCCAGACAGAAATGCCATATACTCTCAAAGCAGTTCAAATGTTAGTTCTACATTTGTAAACCCAAGCAGGTGACATGGGCTGCGGTACCGGAGCTTTGTAGACACCCCTGTCCCTACAAAGTTCCTTCAGCGTTTCCTAGCAAGGAGCGAGGCCCTTCAGCAATGTGGTCCATAGGCAACAGCTAACTCCAGACTCAGCGCTCATTTTTGGAGGGCATGGCCCAGGACCCGAAATGGGGCCACCCAGGACATTTTTGGTGAACAAACCTTTGCCAAATCCCCTTGGTTGTGCTCTCAGAGATGCAAACACTAATGGTCTCAAGCTTTGCTCTTACTGATCTGAAATCATTACCTTTAATGGCAGGTCTCTCACTCTTTGATGACTCTTGAAGAGGTGCATATGGCAGGCAACAAAACCTCAGACCTTCTTCCCCCTGGGGAGGCTCCCTAGCTCCTCAAACCAGCTTTGTACTCCCACTTCCCCTAATCATCCTCCTGCCCAACGAGATGATGAGCATCAGGCATGAAATCTTGGCCTCATTAAATCAAGTCTGACTTTCACCATTGGTGTCAGTGGGGCCAAGATTTCATTATAGGTCCTAGTTCCTCAGACCTAACTAATGGCAGAGTGAGCTTCACCTGGGGTAAAGCTGGGTTATTGCAGGATTTAATTCATTAGTGGGTTATGATTCGACACTTGCAGATGCAGAACTGGTTGCTTCTGTGGAACTGTGAGCCTAATAAAACCCAAATATTTTAAATTCAAGCTCTAAGGCCACTCAGACCAAAACCACTATTTCTTTTTCTTTTTTATCTTTATCCTTTGCTTCACAATCTGCCTTAAAAATCTTTTTTCCCTTGGAGCCTGTCAAAGCTGCCTCCCCAGGGCTCTCCCTTATTGCGCGTGTCCTTATGCAGTCCCTTTGTAACACCGGGGCTGTGCAGTTGGTGCTCAGACTGAATTAGAAAGCAGGTCTGCGTCTGGTTTGCAAACATACCTCCAGCCTTACTTTCCCTCCCTTAATGTATTCCAGTCTATGCCTGGGTAGTTAAAATCTTCAATTCCTACCACTCTCTCCTTTTTACATGGCTGTTTTATTTGCACAGTCATTTCACAGTCCAGTTGTTCTTTCTAGTCAGGTGGCCTATAAAATATTTCTATTACTAGTTTACTCTCTGAAACATCTCCAACTGCAGCCCATAATGACATAGCAGCCCCATTCCAGCCTCTCTCAGATCCCCACTTTCAAAGGCTGATAAATCCTTTTCCTTCTCAAATAGCTCTCTCTCCTCTCATTCCCTTCTCTTCCTCCCCAAACAATCTAAACAATCTCTACCCTTTAATGTTAATACCTGCTATCTTCTAAGGAAACTGCAGCTCCATCCATACCTATTTCCCAACAGGCAATGCCTACGTGTACAGCTAAACTCCTAGCATCCACACAGAGACACCGTAATAAGCGTCCTCCTCCTCCCATCCCCTGTACAAATGTAACCTCTTCCTGACCGCATCTGGGACTGATGGCTTTGCTGTTCCTGAGCAGGGTAAGCAGGGCTGGTTCTTATTTCTGTCCATCACCCTGCAAGTCTCCACCAACTGCTTTGAATTTATCTGGAATGGAGGATCTGGTTAGAGTCAAGGATTTCTACTTTTTAATGCATTTCTTATACAGGATCCCATACGTATATCTAACTAGCCTTTCCCACTCCCATTGCAAGAACCATCCTTCTACCTGTGTTGTGATGTAGGCTGGTAAGATGAACCTAGTGTTTGGGGTTGAAACTGTCCTTGAGGTTTTCACTGCCTACCTTGACCTCCAATGCCTTAAATTCCTCCAACTGCATTTTCTTAGCATATATTTCTGCTGCACTGGGACCGAACCTAATGAGGTTCTTCTGCCCAGCGGGGTCTCTGCTGGGTTTCAGGTACTTGTAGTCCTATGGGGGCAGATACAGCTCTGAGCAAAGCCGTGGGCTCTCTCTCACCATACCCCAACCACCTTGCAGGTCACTGGCATGTGCCCCATGGAGAAATGTGACCCAATGCCTTCTCATCCCCTATACTAAATCTGAGCAAGGATGCTGTAGCACAGACTCAGCGTGAGCTGCAAAATGCCCTCCTGTGTTTAGCCTGACAGGAGGTCCGCACAGGGCGTCCTGAGCAAGATTTTCTAAAGTAGCCAAATGAGGAGTTCATGAACAACTCAAAGTCCAGAGCTTCCCAAATGATGCTCAGAACATCCCTGGAAGCTGTGATGGCCACCATCTTTTGTCATCATTGATATGGGAAACTGTAAGAAACAGCAAATCCCCTCACGCTGGGGAGAAAGTCAGAGGAGACAGGAGTCCCTTAGGATTCACTCCCATGTGCCAAGGGTTACTGGTGTGTTTTTAAGCACCAGGCCAAAGTTTGAGGAAATTTACTCTACACTAAACTTAAATATGCTAAAAGGAAATCTGGCCCCAAAATTATTTGGTCCTATGGTGACTGTAAAATGGGATTTAAACTGTATTTACATTAGGGATCTGTGGAAGAGCTTGGGAGGGATGCAGAGCGATATCGCCAGCAGAGTTCACAGCACCCAGCAATCCACCCTGCTCACTGCTCCAGCTTCTTACTTGCCAAAAAGGAAGGGAAAAGCAATTTCCTTCTTTTCCTCTTTTGCAGCGCTGTGACTGGAGTCTCTACATAGCCCCATGGGGGCTCCCTGGAATCCAGGGAATCAGCTGTATTCTGCACCACAAGAAAGCTCTGTTAATATTACGGTTATTGTTGATACAGACACTCTCACACACAAAGACCCATGCCACGCTACATACATCCAGCCAGATGGTTTTGAGCCAAGCCGTGGTCTGAGAGCCAGTAACATACAACTTTGGGAAATCCCCGAGAAGACGAAACACAGTGTGACCACTCTTCTGTCTGGGGCTGCCATCTCATGGGGTGCTCCAGTTTCCCAGCTGTATTCGGTGCCGGATTTGCAAACTGGGCCACACCTGATCCCACCAGGCTGCCCATGAATGCACCACAGACCCAAAGCCCAGAAGCTGCCCATCTGGCTGGGTGATGATAGAACTACTGGTAGTGGTGGAATCTTCATCTCCTTCTCTTCTGGCCCCCATGAGCTTGTGATGTTTCTAGCAAGCACAGAACCTTGGTGATACCTCTAGAGCACAACTCTCCAGATCTCCGTGACATCCTGAGCAGAAGACTTGCCTGGAGCAACTGTGCTGGAGAGATGACTGGAATTACCAGCCCCTTAGCCCACTTGTGTGAAGCTGGGAAAATCCAGAGCGCATCTCTTCTTATAAATCTTGGAAAAGCTGCTATTGTGGTTTCCCCATCCCTGGTGTTGACATATTTTGTTGGGCCTCATCATACAGCAGTTGGACTGGGTCTTAATGAGTCAGATGGATCCCACTTTTAACCCTAAGTCCATTAGCAGAACATTAGTCCCTCTCACTCCTTTTCCAACTTCCAGTTGAAGTTCCTAAAAATCTGGGAAACTGCTTTTCTTTGTAAGCCAAAAAAAATACGAAAAAGTCTTGGAAGAAATTTCAGAAGTTGTCCTGAACAAGGACTGACTCATGCCTCTGATGGGCACACATCGTGCATTAGGGGTCAAATATAAGACTCGGAGTCAAGAGCTGTTAAGGGTTTGATCCTACCACAGATTTTATATGTGACCAAACCCAATTCTACCTCATTATCTATAACTTTTCTCATCTGGAAAATTGGCTACTAAAGATAACCCAAACCCATACATTTTCTGATACCAAATTTGCTGACAATCATGCAGTACTCTCAGATAGAAGGGTGAGTTTATTAGTAGTTATCTTGTCACCCAATAAAATAAGGTTATTAAAATGTGGTTTTTCTCCTCCAAACAGAAATTTCTACCATCATTTATGAGACCAGAGGCAATACATCAGGACGGGTCATAAAGCTCCAGTGCCCCACAGCATCCTCACAGCTACGTGCAACACGCGGATGTGAGCTTGGGCTATTACGCCAACACACCACCTCCTTTCCCAGCTCACTGCACAGACTGTCCCTGTTCCAGGGCGCCGAACTACACCTTGGCTGATGGAAGAAGTCACCCTAGGACACTGCCAGGAGGAGGTGCGGTGGTGCAGGGCTGAGCATCTCTGCCCGCTCTGTGCCCTGCTGTTTGCCCTTCTCTTGTGCAAATGGTACAGTTTGCTTGAAAGCACATCAGAGTAATGCTGGGCAGCTGTAATTCTGTGCAGAGACCCCAGCATTTATGGTATGCAGCATACAGACGCAGCTTTACTAGGTGAACAACACAGTTAAACACGGTAAATCAACAATGAGGGAGAAGATGAGAAAATTATATTGACTGTAATGTTTACAAACACTCGTCACCTTCCAACTCACTGATGAATTGGTAATTTTTTTGTGGGAAGAAAAGATCGCTCTTGCTTTAAAGAAAGCTATTTGATGAGGCACAAGGGAGACAACTAAACATTTAATTCAGTTTGACCTGCTCTGTCATTACAGCTCTTTGTTTCCCCGTCTCTTTCTTGTACTCTGACCTTTAGGATGTGGTACTTTGTGGGTTGCTTTTATTATTTTTTTTTGACCAGGTCAGATCAAACAGATCCTGTTTCTGAAAGACAACATGAATGCGGAATATTAATGCAGACCTCCCCTATTGTGTCCCTTTGCCTCCCTCCCCGCTTCCCCAATTTCCCCGCACCCCACTTGCCCCCCTCCTGCAGGCTCATTTGCACAAAGGCACACCGAGTCCCCACTCCGCAGCCCACCTTGAACAAAACACTCCAGGACTCTTGAAACAGCAGAAGTGCTAATCAAGCAGGGCCCTGTGCTGTGCTTCTGCAGTGGTTGCCTGGCATAGAAATGGGCTGTCTGGCCGCAGCTATGAGGTAACGTCTGGCTTTTTTGCCAAGCTGCAGAACTAGTCAGACACTCCCTGGAACAACATTTCTTCAGCAAAAAAAAAA
>VWZL01002274.1:0-104647 GCA_013396915.1 Stercorarius parasiticus | reverse complement strand
AAAAAAAAAAAAAAGTTAGGCAAGAAATGATCTTCCAGAAACTTCCTTGCATCTTTCTCTGTGTGGTTTGTTTCTTTTTCACTGTGGTGTTTTTGTTGGTTTGGGGGTTTTTTTTGAAAAATTATATAACCAAATTACTTAGAACGCAATGGGTTTCATCCGCTGATTTTGGGCAGTAATCTCATGAAACTGATTTCTCACACTTACTAGGCAAAATGGAAATTTGGAAAGGGGAAAGAACACACACACACAAAAAATATATACACACACAGATGTACCCCGCTCTTTTCCTGCAACACTGTCTAAATCTATCAGCTATTTTTGGATGCAAATTGAACTAGAGCAATACAAATTCAAGCAAGGCAGAGCTAACCTGCATCTGCAGCATTTTTTTTGCAGTGCCACCAATTAATCTAATTAACCAGTTAGAGGAATTTTTTGTTATGCTGCAGCAGAAGCAGCCCTTCTCCTTCCCTTATAAATTCCTTATTTACCAAGGTTGCATAGTATTCTTGATTCAGCCTATTCTACTTTTTATAATATCACTGACAACTTGATTTTTTTCCCTGAACGACAGAAAATATATCGTTCATTTTTCTGCAGTGAAGGGTGAGAAAGAATCTGAACTGAGGAAACACGACTGTTCCTTTGGAGTTCTAAGCTGTGGCTAACACAACCTCATGTATTAAATACGTGTAGATACACATCAGTCAAAAATTTAGACTTGTCCCTAGGTGACACCCTTCAAAGAGTTAATTCCCGAGAAGCAGCAGCTTTGAAAAGGTGCAAGAAGGAATGTCTTGTCCTCAGGGTAGGACCAGCCAATGAAGCCGGGTGCCGGTGATGTAATGCTGCAAACCTGGTGCATCATTGGTTCTGGAGATAGTAGATTTGATATGATTTTGGAGAGTTTGGTGAGAGGAGTGTCTGCAGAAGAGCCTGTAAATTTCCCTGCACCAAGGACATTTCACTTCAGTTCTCTAGTGTTCTTCAGCCACGGCACATCTAGCTGGTACAAGTTTGCTCTGATGATAATACTTCTGTCTTGTGTCTCCTCGGCACTTTTTAGCTATTCTGTATCCTGCCGTCTGGGAGGCATTTCTCTGAAGTCAGACTGCGCTGGAATTACTTCTCCAGCCTGCCCATGAAACTGAAATGAATTTTTAATAAAAAGCAGTTGTTTTTTCTCTGACTCACCTCTGAACTCTTAATTGTTTCAGGCACCAACTTCCATTCCCCCAGCTTCTATTACCTTCCCAGGTTTTCATCTGTTCAGTCTTATTTCTTTAGCTGATTACTTCATGAGGAGATGGCTGATGATGTCTTAAATGAACCTCTCCAGTCTGGGCTTGCTCTGGAGGAATCTGCTTAAACCACCGTAATGTCAGTCAGCTCAGGAACACGTCGCCTTTTGCCCGCCAAGGATGCAGGACTCGCAGGAATGCAGCTGCGGTCCCCGGAGCCGCCTGGCTACTTTGTTTGAACTTTAGCCATGATTCAGTCATAGTATCCTCTGAGATTCTCATCCCTTTCTCTCATCCCCCCTTAGTGAAATAAGGAGTCTCTCAAAACTTACAGGGACGATTAAAGCTTTTGTCAAACCAGGGAAGAGGGAGCAGGACTGCGGAGGATGCTCGCAGGCTGCCTTCCCCGGCTGCCCTGGGGATGCGGGTGCTGCCGATGCCGAGCCCAGTCCAGCCCACAAACCTCTGGAAGCTCTGAGCAGTTTCCCAAACTTCCCTGGGCACCCTGAGGAGCCCTGACAGTTGCCAGAGGCCAAAGATCACACAAGTGCTGCGGAGAGTAGAGCCGTTCCAAGACAAAAACAACTTAGCACTTCTGAGGTTTGCTTCTTTTCCAAACAAGAACAAGAATCTAAAATCCTGAAATTCCCTGAAAACGATGGATAAATTTCTGCTCAGGTTTTTAGTTTTGTTTCAATAAAACCAAAATGTATGTTTTGATGCAGACTTTTGAAAAGACATAGAAAAATATATCATTTACTGTAAAGAAAATTAAAAATTAAATAATTCATTCCAGAAACGGAACTTTTCCTATAGCCTCCCATTTTTGTCTGAAATAAAATAAAAGTTTCAATGAAACTGGGTCAGGTTACTGGCATGTTTGAATACACGCCTTCCCTAGGCCAAACTACCTCCACCTCTTCTGATAAGGAGAGCACGAAGATGGACTGAGGCAAACTTTGCACATCCTCTCCTTCCGCTGTACAGCCCAAGTTTCTTCTACACATGGACTGTCCCTGGCATTCTGCTGTCGTCTTTGTCTGTGTAACACTGTCTTACAAACCTTTCAGAGAATGAGATCTAAAACTAATCTAGAGAGTCTGTTCCACTACCTAACTCTCCTAATAAGCAGAAAGCTTTTCCTATTATCCAATCTAAATCTTTTTTTGCTGCAAATTAAGCTGATTTCTTCTGAAGCTGATGTCCTGCCTCCAGTGGAGAAGGGAAATAACTAACCATCACCCTCTTTAAATCAACCTTATCATGCCTTTCCTTCGTCTTTTTTCCCCAGACAAAACCAATCTAGATCTTTCAATCTTTTCTTCTCACTCACGGTATCTAAATTTCAGATGGTTCGTGTTGTCCCTTGCCTGGGATTTTGTCTCCTTTTTTTTTAAAGTTTCCCAAACTGGATCTAGTATGTTGTTTTCCTGAGCAATGTATTGCTGCGTCCTGTCATGCTGCTCATCAACACAGGCAAGGAGAGCAGGGATTTCTTCTCTGAACTGATCTGGCCGATAAAATCGAGGGACGGGAATGTGGAGGTCTCCTGCTTTGTGGCATTTTCTTGAAAAAGTGTCCACCTTTGAGAGGCTTTATGCAAAGAAGAAATGGTCATGTGTTATACCTCCTCAGCTGCCCAGAGAAGTAACGGTGCGCATTGTACCCTGAAGGAAATATTTCTGGTAACTTTGCCCAGTGTTCCTACAGCTCAGCACTTCGCTGCACTTCCCAGGTGCTACCAGCTACCTCTTCATTTGTACCGACTTTTCCAGTAGGCTCTTTTTTTGCTATCTCATAAATGTTGATCAGATTATTGTCATGACATGGTAAGGAAGGGAGGGATTTAATAGCGACTCATTGAAACATATGGGGAATGGGGACGACAGCTAAGCACTAGTCCAGTGCAGTGCATACTGCAGTTGCGTGAAGTGTTACGAGTGAATTTCATTCTTCTGAATGCACAGGACACAGTCCGTCCTTGGTCATCTTGGTCATCCTTCCCAGTTGAAACCTACGTTTGTCATCTGTATTGAGTTGGCAGAAATTTGTTGCCACCAGAGAACAATGACTTCTGATTTCTTTCTTTGCTCTATGGAGCAAAATGAGGTTTTGTTTGCTACCTTGAAGGAAACAGTGCATCAATTCACTACTACCTAAGCAGAGGTATTAAGATGAAGCTACTGAACAAACATACAAGATTGAATCTAAAAAGCCCCACTGTGCAATTTGCTTTAACACCGTGTTTATGGATTTTGACAATGAAGCTTGCGACATTAGAATGTAATGACAATGAAATCCATATTCTGTGATTCTACAGTTATCTTTCCAAGCAACAGCAAGAATACCTTTTCTCTTCCAGGCCTTTCTAGCTCTTAAAGGGACATTTTGTGTTGGCTTTGGAAAATTACTGTTGCAACAAATACTGTGCTGTGCTGAAGCCCCTGCCCTCCCTGCGCACGCTCTATAGAGAATTCAGGTATGTGCAGGGCGTTTGCCATGTGGTTTAGAGAAATGCATCTCACTTGCGCCTTCAGCGAGCCGACCTTCTCAACGCTGCCGTAATAGCAGACAGCTGTGTTTGGAGGGCTTTTTTGTGCTGCTTTGTTACAGGGAGTCTTTCCATTTTCTTCAGGCAGTTTGAGAAAGAGCCTTTGGTGAAGCAAATACCTTGTGCAGCACAAGCTTTCATATAAGCCAGCCATTAAAGTGAACCACAGGGAATATACATGAACATAGGGAATAAAGTGAATTGGTTATTTGACTATTTCCACATACCCCTCTCTGATGTGACAGGGAAATCCAGTTGACGACCAGATGCTCAAAAGGCACTACCAAGTTCTTGTCCTTCTACAGTGTATTTGGAAAGTCATGCAAACTAAACATGCAAAAACGTCAGCCTGCTCACAACCGCTCTCCACCCTTTCCCCAAAGCGCCTCATGTAGGTGCCTAAAAAGCCCTGCAGGTGACTTGCCGCGGGGAGACCAGCAGCAGCCCCCCGAGCGCGGGCGTTCGCCCCCAGCCGCCCCCGACAGACCCGTCCCACTGCTGCGGCCCCAGAGAAACACGGGGCCAACGAATCAGCCGCCCGCGCCAGAGGCTCCTGCAGGACACCCCAAGTCAGGGTGTTTAGATGTTTTACTGCTGCCATGTTTCTTTACAAATTGCTTGCACTTGAGAGCAGAAAAATTCCACTCCACAGGACATAAAGTGTCAATTTAAGCGTTAATTATATTTTCATATCAGAACATAAACTCCAGTCTGTAAGAACATGGGTGTCCTTAGAATACATGGTAATAAAAAACTGAAAACAGCTAGTGTTCTTGAATCAGTTTTCACATTTATAACTTTAAAGAACAGTTCCCTTTTTCTATCTCATTTGCTTAACTATGGCTTTGTGCTTGCCTTGTCATCTCATCAAAAATACGTCAGTCTGTGATTTTCAATTAAAACCAAAATACCCCAAAATAACAACAACAACAACAAAAAACGAGCTCAGGAGCAAAGCCTCAACAATGTGTTAAACTATGTGGGCACGGTAATTTGAAAGAATATGTATAATTTGTTTTATCAACTATAGAGAAAACTGCAAAGATTCAAACTATAATTGTGAAGATAATATCCTTCTATTGCTATTAATGCCTGCTGTCTGTGGTGTATACATTACTTCTAATTCTCACAGCTCATTCGCATCATAAATGAAACACACAGTCCTGTGGAAGATACTGTAGATACCACATTTATCATCAGAGCTGAGGGCTCTCTTTGGAATCACAGAAATTGGACCTAACATATGTATGATTTACGTTATTTATTGGACTGCAAAATTTTAAATCTTTCCAAGGTCATAACGTTAATGGGAAGCACAAGGTTAAAAGATGCTGACTACAGACTTTGCAGAACCTTTGCGATACCTTCTAAGCACTCATTTCTAATTCCTAAAACTACTGACTTCTTAATTTTAAGCTTCTCCAAACTCCTGCAAATCCCAGGAGCCTGTAGCAGTCTTCCAAACCTCTAGCAGTACATTTACTTTCTTCTGACTTAACTACTAGACCTAATTAAACAACACTGTCTCATCTGAGTGGATGATATTCTTACAGTCTGAATACAAATTAAAATTCCAGTTCTGTTAACATTCAGGTCAGTTAATCAGAATAAACCTCTTTAAAAACTAGAAGACTAAAGTGATTTCAAAGTCAATCATACTCTTAACTCATTTCTAAGGATGTCGTTTGTAATATTCTCTATTGGTTCCCTTTAAATAATAATAAAAAAAAGAGCTCACAGTTCTTGGATCTGCTTAATTCAATGAAAGAAAAATAGGGAATTTTACATGAAGGGTTGCTAAAGATCTTCAGTTTCCAAAGGGCAGGCATGCAGTTCTGCGTGTTGGAAATTGCACAGACAGTTGCCAAAACAGCATGTGCAAATTAGACATCGTTCACATAATGAACTTGTTAGAAGACTAATTCAAGATTTGCATGTGGCAATCCGAATGTGGAGCTACATTATTCCTTGTGAATGCAGATGTATCTATTAGCCTGTGTATTTTAGCAGATGTTATTTTGAAAACACGATCCCAAGTCCTCACAGTACAGAAATGAATAACTAGAGATTGCAATTTCATGGAGAGCTTTTCTCTTACATAGGACATGATATTAGACAATCAGAAATGTTGAATTTTCATCTCACCCTCGTAACAGATTTTCTGCGTGAGCTCAGGGAAATTATATTACTTTTACCTACTTTTGTTTACCTATCAGTGAAATGGCTTTAATATTCCTTATCTGCCATCACACGCACGCTGTCGGTGTTTGTAATTCTCTTTAGGCTCTGCAAATGATCGCATGTTTTGGAACAGAATTAAAACTTGAATTGTTTAACCCAACCATTTTCTTACTGCAAATGCTAATCACTTGGCAATAATTTTCTAGTGTTAAAGAGGGGAAAAAAAGAGGGAGAAGGAAACAGAGGCAGATCCAGGTATACCGGCAAACTCTGAGGTAGGCTGCGCCTTCATAATTGGAGGGGGCACTTCGGTGAATAAGGCGGCTTTAGATGAGGGTGTACAAAAGCTGCACTTTCACCCACCAAGCAAGAAAAGGCTGCATTTGGTTCAGTGTGGTTGGGATCATATCCTTCCCACTAATCCCTTAAAATGGTGAGTCTCAAAACGTGCATGCCACGGGTGCTTGGTTTTGGACTTGGCTGAAACGATGACAAATGCAAGGCTTTGCTTAGCATTCAGTTTGCATATTGCTAAAATACGTATACCTTGCTGCCCAGGTTTTAGACCCCGTAATCACCCTTTCATCTTTATCTTCATTTTATTATCATCAAAAATAATTGCTGTGATTTAGAGACTGTCTAATGCCCTGTTGTTATCTCCAAATCTCTAGTAGTATGCTGGCATCCAGTAGTGAACCTAAAAGCTGCATAGATTTTCAAGTTGCAGCATGTTGATCTCGTTCAGGATGTAGAATGATCTCTCTAATTGAAAAGATGAATGCAGCCGGGTTTTAGATGTACTTTTTCTATGTTTGCATTTGAAGTCTAGTAAATGCTAGGAAAGGAAAAAAAAAAAAACCACCACAAAACCAAAATAAAATAAAATGGGAGGTTTTGAATTCAATAGCCGCATATGATTTAGCCTGCCCCAGTGTGCTCTCTCCATAAAAACTGGAGGTGAACATTATTCAAATCTCCTTGTAGGGAAGGAATTTGCATTCAGGAAGATTGGAGTATAAGGCTAGTGGAATCTTGACTTTGTCTAAGACATTAGCAAACCTTTTGTTGACTTCGTTAAGAATGAGATATCGCTGCTGGACGGTTTGTGCCTTAACCTGTTATATTGACACAGGAGATGTAAAGTGAGATGCTAAGACTGACTCGGCTCTCATCAAAAATTAACACAGATCTTAATTTCTGACTGGGCAGTCAGCAAGGAAAACAAGAGGAAAGTGTATTTTACAATAAAATCCATAGGACGTACTTTGTGTCCATCACTATTTTATTTATTGCTTGTACCTGTTAAGTACGCCCTTCCTATCCTTTTTGTTCTCTCCCCTTCACAGAAGCTGTCTCCTGAAGGACATGTCAAGAAGGTACAGCCTAACCCTTCCTAAGAGAAGTGACACAGTCTCTTGCACAAGTAATCTGGCACAACGTAGCTATCAGCAATGGCTCTATAGTACGACAGGCCTATTTTGTGGAATACCTTGTGATGTCCCATTGATTTCTGGTTCTCAAATCCAGCCAGGGAGGAAGCCTTCCCAAGAAATCTAGTATAAGCAGTAAAAGAAAAACGCTGTAACATGGATTCAGATTGGTTGCTACGCATCACACATCCATGTGGTTTCACTTACTCTGCTCCTGCTCTCGGCAGGTTGGCAATGCCCACGGGTGTGGTTTGCGTGTGAGATTAGACAGGTTGAGAGGCAGGCTTTTATCATTGTTCCTGCAGTGCATGTGATTTTTTTTTTATGTGTTCCTACTTGTAATTTTATCACTTGGTTATTATTTCACAGTGGTTTTTATTGCACCTTTTACTACGGGAGTCTTGTGGGTATTGGTGTTAGCAATTGGAGAGCAAGCTTCTGTTGCTATAGCCTGCCTGTGAAAAACAGGTACTTAGGTGGCCAGTGGAAGTTGGTATTTTCCATCTGTGAAGTCTGTACATTGTGAGGAAACCTCAAAAGATGCCTGGTGTCGTTTACTCAAAAAGCCAGCTGCATTATTGTTTCGTGCACGTCCTGAAGAAGTTTCTAACGCTGTGCAGCCCAGGCAGAAGGCGAGTGCTTGAAAGAGCTTACAGGCAGGTTGGTTCTATTACCCGAATTGGGTCACTCATTCCTAATTATTTATAACCTCCATCTGCAGTGTATTGCACAGCATGATGAGTACTCTCAAACGGGAAGCTTCTTGGGCATCAGACTGCTGCTGCTTTCTCTCAGAAGGACTCCCTAAGCAGCGTCCCGCCGCTCTTCTGCCGGGCCTCTGGGCGAGTCAGCGTGTGGATGTGCTCCCTCCTGACCTCCAGCCAGCCTCAAGAATAACATTTGCAGACTCCTTGTACAGCTTCCCATAATGAGGCCTCCCTCATTACAAAGTCTAATTATCTGAGTGTGATTGTAGAGGACACAACCTTAACATACAGGCTTTCACGACCCTTTTCTTTACCCAGTTTATCTGGATGCTTCACCAAGTTGGAACTGGCAGCATGCAGCTAACATCCTCACTGAGCATTCTCCCTCGGTCCCACACCCGCAGTCAGTTGAAATCAGTTTGATGAACCGGTGGGTCAGCAGGAGAGAAACACGGCATATTAGTCTTTAAGCTTCTTAGATAAAATGTCCCAGTGAATTCCGGCAAAAAGAAGAACCAGAGTGGGGACCCCGCCATTAGGTGAGGGGAATTAATGGACATTTGCTGGTTTTATTTTAAGGAAATCAATGGACTTGCTTGGAATCTGGGTGATGGAACACACAGCTGGTGGAATGGACAGCCAAAGATCACTATTTTCCTTTTAAGCAAATCAATGTGTTAATTGGGATTCTGGTGGGATTCTGAAGCTGCTAATGGAGGTGGGAGCCAGTAGAGGATCATTAATCTTTATTGTAAGCAGTACAGTTAGTTAATTGGGGTGTGATTGTGTTGTTGAAAGAGAGAACAGGCAAAGAATGAAAAGTGATTTTTTTAAAGCTGTCACTAAACTTTCCCTAATAAAATTAATTTATTAAAAAAGCTAAGGGAAGATAGAATTTGTTATTCCTTCAGGTCTTTGAACCTGGGGAGATCTTCATTTTGATGAGAATATTCTCTTTTATAAGGCAAGTTTTTCCAGCTTTCCAACCAAGCTTAGAGAGAAATTAAGTCATCCTTGGAAAGTTACTATTTATCAGAGCCTTATGAAGTTGCTGGCGATGTTTCATCAGGTCAGATGAGATCAGGTCTTCTCCAGACACCCATGCGAATATAGACACAGCTCCATGCTTTATTTCAACTTGGAATTTTTTAGGGCTGCCTGGGTGAAGATGCAGTGTCACGTAGGTATTAAGGCTGTGCCTCAGGGCTGATTTTCTGCCTAATTCACAGTTAGCCCATTATCCCACATCATGAAAACTTCCCGGATAGATTGTGCAGTAAGATCTAGATTTTGGAGAAAAGCGGGACAGTATACGTGGGCCTTCTTTGCACATAAAAGGGAGTTGCTTGCATACAATGTGAACCAAAAGAACTAGAATCAAACATTTGTGAGACTTTCCTATCAATTATAATTTCACGTCAGCTTCTCTGGAATTTTACTTTCCAAACAGACATACAGTGCTGCATGAATTTAGTTGCCTAACTTCTAAAAATCCAGCCCACAGTTTTAGGACAGAGCAAATTTCTGCTTGTACTTTCACCCCTGGCTTACCTGACTGAAAAGCTCGGTGCCTGTCCGAGCTCAGGCAGTAGCTGAACAGCATAAAGACCCAGCAGCTCATTTCAGCCCTCAGCCTGCCCTCGAGTCTCCAGCAGCTGAGGAGTGGCGAAGAGATGGTTTATTCTATTCTTCTTCTTCTTCTAGGTATTGGTCTACTGGGAGGTGTCCCTGCCCATGGCAGGGGGGCTGGAACTAGATGATCTTTAAGGTCCTTTCCAACCCAAACCGTTCTGTGATTCTGTGATTCTCACTGAGAGAGAATTTCCCTGGGCGAGCAGGTGGAGACCAGGAGGAGGAATGGTTGTTTCTGTGGCTGCCCTGAAGGGTTTCTCGTGAAGGGGAAGGTGTTATTTGCAAAACTGGACTGAAAAATTGTGGAAAAAAAATTTAGGGTAGATTCAAAAGCAGATTTCTTCCCCCCCCGGTTAACCAAATGAAATTAATCATTTAGGATGAGTAAAATACGTCACTTTGTTTGAAGTAAAAGGTATCATTTCACTTGTAAGCATTTAAAAAATAAAAACAGGTACATTTCTGAAAGGTGTAGTGTTTCATGTAAAAATGTTGAAAGGGAACATTTTGACTTGCTTAAATTTTAAGAATAAAACAACTTGTTAAGTTGAACATGAATTCACAAAATGTTTCAGTTGACCCAAATCTGTTTTCTTCAGAGCATGATGTTTTATCAAAATCGGTCTCCCAGCGCTAGCAATAAATCCCAGAACCGTTCGGTTCACCACACAGAATTAGGCTCCAGTTTTTCTTAAGCCACCTCTCTAAGCCCTGCTCTGAGGCTGTTCCTCTGAGTCTCAGGTCAGAGGCAGGTTGCTGTGCAGTCAACACTGGACTTCTCATGGATTCACAAGTTTCAGACCAGCTTTTCTTTTCCCACTCAAGCATGTAGTATCCACGCTTACCATAATTTGATTCCCTAATTGTCTTGTTGAATGTTGAAAGGAAAGCCGTCAGACTTTCTGGTGTTGCTAAAAGCCCTCAGGCCAGGCTGGCAGATAACAGCCCTCTTATTTATTTGTCTAAATAAGCATATAGCATGATGCATAAGCTGTCAAGGAAAAATCAAATCAGCGGGGACATAGCTTCAAGGGAATTACTCACTATCTCTCTGCCAGTTCTGCTGCACTTCTTTTAAAAAATATAAAAATTAACATAGTTGGTGGCGAGTGCCAGAAATTACATTTCAAGAATTACAGTGATATTTTCTATAGAACATTTCAGCTGGAAGGGTCCTGAACTACAGCATACAATAATCACGCAGATCGTTTTAGAGAGGTATTTAGCGCAGAAGTGGAAGCAGAGTGTGTATGTGAAACTGCAGATGAGACGGTGTAGGTGACTGACAGGAGGTGACAGCAATTTAATTGTTCCAGATTTTCAACTCTCTCTATATATTTATGTGTGTGTGTGTGTGTTTGAGAAGAAAGTACGGGGGTTCCTGAGAACCTGAAAGCTTTTAGCAAACTCATAAAACCAGACACTGTAGGAAATGAACTTGATCCAAAAAAGAAAAGCTACTTTTAGAAATATAGCTCCATGTCTGGCCACAGAGTAATTAAGGTTCTTAAAGCCTTCCTGTCCAGATGAGTGACTGGCACAAAAATAATAATGACTATACAGTAATAACAGCAGTGACTTGTCACTGAAGGGAATCGGTAGCAGTAAACAACTTCCAGTAGAAGGGTCAAAGCAAAGGAGTGGTGGGAGCGTGCGGTACGGTAAGGGGTAGTAAGAGTGTGTGCCTCTGAGCGGGTGGGCGTTGGAGGAAATATAAGGGAGGAGAACAGAGACCTCTCGACAAAACAATGCAAAACATCTTGTCTTAGAGTTCAATTCATAAAAAGAATATAACTGAGTCATGCTCATTCCACTGTTCAGTGTGTGTGTGTGACAAGATGCAAATTCCATGTGTGATTCATAGAGAAAAATGTCAGTTTTTCAAAAGCCGACATGAGCCTAAGAGATGGTTCAGGTCAGAATTCAGCCATTGCTGGGAAACTGGCTTTTCTCTTCTATCTTGTCTTTCAATAACCAAAGGCAGAACCTGGGGACCTGGCACAGACAGGGGTCACCCACCTCCTGCAGTTTGTTTAGCACTTTTCGTTCTTTCTAGCATGAATGGAAGAAACTAGTCATTACAGAACCAGATCTGCAAAACTCATCCAGTTCAACTGGAGTTTTCCATGAGCACCGATGGGCATTGGACCAAGCCACAGAGGACAAAAAAGGGTTCAAATATAAGCAAAGCTCAACAAACTGCAGAACATCTTTTCCCAAACTTCTGCCAAATTTTTGATACTTCCATTTAGTGAGTATGCGTGCCCTGACTAACTTACAGTAGCAAATTCAGAGAAACTGCAAATTCAAGTAAGGTGGCATCTCTTGAAGGTCCAAAATGTGGGACTGAAAGTCCCTCAGTATAAATTATTTCTGGACTGACACCTCAGACTGACTTGCAGTACAGTTAAACTGCTTCCTTTTTGCATTGGAGTTAAGTGAAAACACACTTAAAACACACGAGCGATGCCTACTGTCCTTGGATGGAGCATTTTGTTTCGCATTTTCATCAGTGTGTCCAGCTGAGCAATCCCCCACACCACCATGCTATCTGGTGATCTAATACTTTCATGGACTACCTTTGTTTGAGATGTCAGAGTCACAGATGAACACACATTTGTTTTGAAAACCATGCCAGGTCTCTAACTTTGCCATTTTTATTTTTTTAGTTGCACTGGGAAAAAGAAAGCAGAATTTCTCAGTGAAATAAATTTCAGGTTATTTCTAACTTTGAAGTTGATCAGCAAATACTCCTTTTTCTCAAAAAGATGTCAATGAAAATGGAAATAATCTGTCTTATAGCCATATCTTCCATGCAAATATTAGTCTTTAAACATATGCACACATATATGTGTTTGTTGATTTGAACATGTATTCTGTCTTCCCCTCTTCTCTATAAGCCAAAGTTGGCATGATATTCTGCAACAGCCCTCCCCTGCTGGCATGGGGAAGTAGTTTATCAAAATAAGCAGTAAACAGCTACAAATTATGTTAAAAGAAAATTATAAAGTCACACAAACCCCACTGCTTTGGCAGTTTTGCCCTCCAAAGATACTTCTTAGGAAAGCTGCTAATAAGGCCATATACATTCATTCAGTGGAGAAGCTGATTCAGAATGGAGAGATTCAAAATACCCACACTGCGCACAACATTGAGGGTCCCAGCCTAGGGCTCATGTTTTGCTGCACGTCTGAACATCTCCATGAATGTTGAGAGCCCACTGAGGTAGGCTTGGAAGGTCCTCCTAAGTCATCAAGCCCATCTGCCGCTGCTGTAGATGAGTACAAAAGGGTACATTGAAGAAGCAGGGAGGGAAGGGCTGGGAGACTCTTCTCCTTAGAAAGCTCGAGTTCATCTGACTGGAATCGCTAAGCAAACCTTCAAAGGTCAGTTTACTTCAGCCATTGCGAAGGAATCTGTTTCAGGTTCAGTTCCTGGAGACTGTATCTGTAAAGGGCACCCTGCGGAGCTCACACGGTGGAGAAGCTGAACCACCGCATTACTTCTCTCTCCTTTTGTTCTCGGTCTTACAGCTCTTGCTTGGTTATGATTCACCCTCACAAGAGGAAATGAAAGTGCAGCAACTGTTGACTTTTCAGCCAGGGAGACATACAGTTTATGGAGCAAAAATTCCAACAGGAACAGAAGTAGGCTGAACTATAAACTGATTTCAGATGGAATAAACAAAAGGAACAAAATTACCAGCAGCTAAGAGCAACAGCAACTTTGAGCTCCAGTTTGTTGTTTGGCCATCACAGGGTTACAAGCCAAACGAGTGTTTATATGAGACTGAGGACACAGACTGCAATAAGAGCACATCTAGGAAAATACCCTGATGGTAAAAACCACTTGCATTATATTTCACTTCAGTTTGTGTCTGGGCATAATGAGGAAAGCTCATCTAAAAAAATGAAAAAGGAACTAAAACTTAAAAAAGGGAGGTGTGCTCCAATCTATGAAAGGCCAGTAGAATACCAAAAGGGAATATGGCAAACTGAATGGGTGTGGGGCTTTTACCAGTGCCCTGAAATATCTGCATGTCTGCACAGGCTTTTTTTGTTCTATCAACTTCATATGGTGGACAGAGAATCAAACATTTCTTACTGTGTATTTCCACTTTCCCAAGCTTTCACCAAGTTCTGTATCGTGGTTTAATCCTAGGTGGCAACTAGAACCACACACCTTCTCACTCCCGCCCCCGGCTCCCCACCAAGGGTAAGGAGAAGAGGGAAAAAAAGAGGGGAAAGGAAGAAAAACAAACCTCCTGGGTTGAGATAAAGACAGTTTAATAGAAACAGTAACAGAAAAGGAAAAATAACAATAATAATAATGACCACAGGTTACTCTCACCGCCCAGTGAATCAGCACCGTCCGGATAAGAGATCACAGATTCCCGCCCCCCTGGCTAACCCTTGTTTATATATTGATCAGGACATCTATGGTATGGAATATTCCATTGGCCATTCCATCATTCTGTCCTGGCTTCTATGGGAAGTTGAAAAAAGTCCTTGAATAGTCTAAACATCACTTCGCAACAACTAAAACCAATATGCATTATTGACATTCCATTCATAGCAATCACTAGAAAGAAAATTAACTCTTTCCCAGTCAAAGCCAGGACATTCTGATAGAATTGTTAACTTACTGTGTCCTCTCAGGTGTAAAGGCCACCATGGCACTATTACTGTTTTGAGATGCCAAGGAACACGACAGCTGAAAGGCCAGCATTCTTTCTTCACCTGAGGGCTACCGATTCAAAATAAGTCCAACAGAGATGAAAGATGCTTTCTCCATGGCAGCTGTTTGGCATCAAGTCTACCTACCCAAATACAGTGAGTAAGCTGTCTATGTGCACTTGCTAGACTGCAAGCTGTAGGGAACCTGAGCAGACAAAACACCACAAGATGAATCAAACAAAATCACCTGCTGAGTTGAGATCAGCAGTCTCTACAGCTCTAAAGCCTGAGTGTTGAGATAAGGGAAGAGTAACTTGCTGGGTGCCATCAGTACATATTTTATTCTTAAAAAGCAATGCAATGTATCTATCAAACTGACAGCTGCCCCACAGACCTACTGGAAATATCCTGTACATGTTCAAATCATAGAATCATAGAATTGTCTAGGTTGGAAGGGACCTTTCAGATCATCTAGTCCAACCATCAACCTAACTCTGACAAAAACCATCACTAAACCATATCTCTAAGCACCACGTCTGCCCATCTTTTAAATACCTCCCAGGATGGTGCCTCAACCACTTCCCTGGGCAGCCTGTTCCAATGCTTAGTAACCTTCTCAGTGTAAAAATTTTCCCCAATATCCACCCTAAACCTCCCCTGGCACAACTTGAGGCCATTTCCTCTTGTCCCATGGCCTGTTCCTTGAGAGAAGAGCCCGACCCCCCGTGGCTACCCACTCCTTTCAGGGAGCTGTAGAGAGTGAGAAGGTCTCCCCTCAGCCTCCTTTTCTCCAGGCTGAACACCCCCAGCTCCCTCAGCTGCTCCTCACAGGACTTGTGCTCCAGACCCCTCACCAGCTCTGTTGCCTAAAGCAAGGAGTGACGAGTCCACATTTAATCTTGTCCAATTTTGACACTGGCATCCAAGTGATAGCCACCTTGTGGGGCTGATTGAATTAGGGCATGTTGCCTGCCCACGCTCCTGAATTGCCTGAGGCATCACAACAGAGTAACAGGACGAACTTGCTCTTATCCTTTATCAGCACAAACTTATGCTTTATTGCCTGTAACCCAGTAATGGCCACAGGCTCCAAACACATCCCATCTCTAGAGCCCACTGTTGTTACAAACAAGTTGCCTGTCTCCAATCTCCAGTGTAGGCATGCCCTAAAAGGAGTACCTGCTCTTACAGCTGTTAGGTCTCTGTATAAACCAACCCATTCATCTCTCCCACAGAATTTAGGGGATGTTACAGTTCCTAATGTGTCCCCATGGCACCACAGCACAGTATGAAAGCTTTGTTTGCCCTGGTTTAGAGACGGAGAAGTGAAACACAAGAGGATAAAGTATCTGGCTGAGAGTCAGGTGGGAAGTCCCTGGCAGACCAAGGAACTGAACCCACTTCTCCTCCCCTGCCGTCTGACTTCTGTCCTGCTTCCTCACGCAGAGAGAGACTGTTCCCAAACCACCCTGCAGATCCCTGGCAGAACTGGGGGTGAACTCGGGGGGCCAGCACTGCGTTGGGTGCCCCTATACGTGAACAGGGCTCAACTTCCCAATCTCTGCCAAGACAACAGGAAAACGCTGCCTGACTTAGGTTTGCTGCTTGCTATTTACAAATTGGAGAAGTGAAATACACTCCTTTGCCCTTAGCATCTGATTTAGAGAGAGGAAGGTCATTAAAATCATGACTGCAGTAGATCAGCTGTGAGCATAGCAAGAGATATCTGACATGAAAGGAAGCCAACAGTGGCCTGCCAAGGCGGCTCCCGTGTTAATGCCGAGCCGTGGAGTCCTCCGCAGTTTCAGACAGTGCCAGAGGCACATTTTGGCCTGGATAGTGAAAGGGAAGAGAAGGATGAGATTTGTAATACAGTTAGGAACAGGATTCTGGGAGATGCCTCTAGCAGGAGACTCGTAAGTGATACAGTAGAAGGTAAGCAATTTAGATGCGTGGAAAATATACTAGGACCCTTAATTTTTCTGAGCATCCCTCCCACTCCTCATGGTTTCCTCTCCTTAAACCTCACTTCACTCGCTGCCTCAGTGGGAGATACCGCTCAGTGGCTGTCCACAACTCAGGAGTTGCAGAAGAAGCTTTGAAGTCCTGTGAATAATAGCTTTATATCATCATCTTGAAGATATGGGTAGTTTTCTTCTTTTAACCTGCTCATTCAGAATAAAAAGGGTAGTGGAAAAATCTTGTACCTGTAGATCTACAAATAAACCAGACAAAGTACCTCTCTATTCAGTTTGTATTTTGGGAAGTGCTCAGTAAAACTACTACATTGTTTGTAGCTATTTCAGAAAACCTATGCAAATTCTGTGAAAAAATATAGAATTAGTTATGGAAAAAAAATAATAATAAAGGAACTCTTTCAGGTCTAAGTTGGCCTAAAATTTAGGCTTTGTAATAGTAAGCTTTAACAAAACTTGTATTTCCATGACATTTTGTTTTAACTTCCAATGGGGAGGAGGCAGAAAATTTTGAACAAAGGTTCTCTGTAGTCCTTGCTTTGTGAGGAAAGATGTGAAGCTTGAGAATCTTCCAGTGAGAGTGACTTAAAGCCAGCCCGGGTGAACACTGTCGGGAATTTCTGTTCATCTGCACACATACTGCTTCCGTGCTCTCTTCAGTAGTCTTGCTAGCAAACTGCTTAAAAGGCACCAATCACGGCCGTCCCTGCAGAGCACAAAAGCTGAGAGTAAAAATTTCTCAGAGCTGGGTTCAAAGAGTTAATTGCTGTTGTCTGGGCACACTTCCCTGAACTCTGGTCATCCGAGGGCCTGGTTCTTGGGTGTACTCCAAGTGGCCAATACCAGGGTTCAGGCATAACTTTGCTGAAGTCAATCGAGTCTGTACGAGTTCCACCTCATCTGGGTGCCCATTTCAGGGTTATGAGCTCTTTTCCAGTAAGAGAATGGCCAGCAAAGATTTTTTCACAGAAAATATTCAGAAAATAACTGGGTATAGTTAACAGATGTGAGAAAACTGAGACCTGTCCTCCAAAAAATCAGCTGAAAATCCTGAGAGGTTAATCTTCTGCTACAACGTCCCTTTCCCTCTGTGGGACCTGTGACAGAATTTTGCCAGCTCAGAGGGGATCTCCAGGCCACCTGAGGGAAGCAGACATAGCCCCTGTGCTGGCCTGTAAACCAGCAGAGAGGGCTGTGAGGATTTTCTTCCAGTGAGGGTGGATTTCTTTTCCTCAGATTTTTCATGTATCAGAAGTATTTAAGCATAAATGTGAATTTATGGCAAAAAAGAAAAATTCTAAGTATTTCTGCTGAACACACAGCAACGTGTGCACATAAGAAGCGTCCTGTGGGCCCTAATATGGATGCCTGTCCCATCTTTCACTATGGCTCCCTTGGCTGGGCTACCTTCCCTGTGTTGGAGCAATAAGAAGTGATCTTGGAAGATAAAGTCAGGCGGATTGATACAATGAAATGGAAACACGAACCACAGCAACTACAGCTCCCACCATGCAGCGCACGTAGCGTGCCTTGGTTTGGGAGACTTACTTCTTCAAAGATCAACAAATGTTTTCCATAGTCCTTGTAGTCCTTGCAAAATATTTCAGTTAATACAAAACCCATTTTTCTGTTCAAAAAAACCCAAAGAAAGACACTTTTCATTAAGTCCCAGATACGACATAATTCTTACAGTCTAAGATCACAGCAGGTACATTAGGAAAGCAATGCTGATATTAAAGATATAATGCAATACAACATGATTTTATAGTGAAAGGGAATTTTGCTTTTATGGACATTCTGGTCATCTCCTACTGAATCTAACTGAGAATCTCATGGCAACAATTTGGGCAAAGCAGCTGGATGATTTCTTCACATAAAAAACATCCCTGCAGTTAAGTGCCCCAAAGGGCAACATCTTCACCAGTGTTCCCAAGAAATATATGGCCAAGATATTCACTAGTAGTTTTACTTAACCTGAAGTACCATTTAAAAAGTATTTTCTAACATTTGACAGCAACAACAAGGGGTTCTGATAAGCGCTGGGCACAGTACCACCCCAGAGAAGGCACAGCATGGGCCCCAGGTTGGCATTTAGTTTAGTCTGGGGTTGGACCATCCAAAACCTGCTTGAACCTCATACGAGAACAATTCAAGGACGCTTCTAGGCAGATTTTTAATCACAAGGGGAGAAAAACCCAAAGTATTTGAATTATTTATTCCCGACAGTGTATTTTTAGAGAGAAGAGGTTAAAATAAACTTTATCTGTAGGAAGCCTTAGCCTGATTGAAAACCTCTCCATATACTGGGAGTCCTGTTTAATAAGCCATCCAGACAGAGGGAGCATTCTTCTGTAAAGCCCGTTTGGCAGAGAAGCCTGCAGCAAGAGCTGAGCAGGCAAATCCCACGGCAGGGGAGAGACAGCACTTTTTGACCCAAACAATGTCTAGACAGCCTGAAAACAGATAAATTAACAGGCAAGCAGCAGCGGCATCACACAGCAGCAAAGCGGTGGATATTTGTCACCTCAGTGATGGGTTAAATGAAGATTCAAGGCCCCGGTATAGTCTTTATGAAACACAATGTACTCCAGCTGTCTCCCTCCCTCCTCCTGAGCTATTTACTGTGTTAACATCTCCATGCAGAAAGTTCACGTTCACTGACATAGTGCACATTTCCCATCTTTCACAGACTGCCCTAATGAGGCAGCAGGATCAGAACAAATTAGTGACAGAATTCCCCCATCCCCTTGCTCGCGGTGTAGGAACAAACATCCTTCCTCCTTGCCTACCCTGCTGAATCGAACTCGGAGCAGAACGCAGCGATTTGTGGCAAACGAGAGGGGGCTTGTTCAGCCTAATGGTGTAACAATATTTTTTAATGCAATTCCTGCTTGAGGATGCTGTGTTCGCTTTACAGTCTGGCTCTCCTGTTTGAGAAAACACATGTTTTGCTATATATAGTGGGGCTTGAAAAATAACTTCCGTTACTAAACCCAGCACAAATAGTTTCAGATGACACTTTCGGTAGAGAAGATATGTGATTTCATTCACTGTGTTTACTGAAAATTATGCACACACAAATTACCTTAATGAGATGCCAACCTTGTCGCTTGCATTTAGTGCACCAGTAACAAAATTCTGGTAGCTGCAATGATAGTATATTTAACATACAGAAAATAAATAATTTGTTACATCAGTGCTGTCAAAATGAAACAAGCCAAACTGTGATTAAAGCAGTTATCATTAAACCAGAGGCTGACTTCCAGAGCTGTTGTGAAAACAGCAAAAGAGCAATTTTCCTAAGTGCATTTCAAGTGATTGAGTAAAAATTGAACTTACGCTAGACTGTATTACAGAATACTACTTAAAGTGTTTGGATGATGATACTTCATAACACAGAAGCCTTCACACAGTAGAATTTTAATCCTTTTTTGTTGATGAGCTTGAAAGCATATTAAAGATTGAGAGACTTTCTGTTTGTGAGACTCAGCCCCACCATTCTCAAACATGACGGCAAGGAAGTTTTGTCTGTGTGAGATGCCTTGTGTATGTAGAGGGACGGAAGGCAGAGAGGCAGAACTTCTTACATGATGCAAGATGCATGTCTTGGCTCCTGCCAAGCAATATTCTGTGCATCTTCAGTATGGCAGAAGTTGTAAACATCAAAGTCACAGATAGTCTCTTCAGACAGGCCTCGACAAATACCCATCTGGTAATAACCTCGGTCTGTGAAGTGTGGATGATTTATAAAGGTGTTAAGGAGCTCTTCTTTTTTTTTTTTATATATATATATAAAAGTATATATATATAAATCCCTGTTTAAACTCTGTACTGATTAACTATGAAGCACCAGGAAAATAACAGGAAAAATAATGTCTTGTTTTAGAAACAGTAGAAAATTGAGTGATGTGTAAGAGACTGTAGCCATGTTAGAGCCACAAATAGTGCTGGGTAGCCCTGAAGATCTGCCGTCCATTAAGCACATATGAGGCCAAAGCATAGCAGCCCCAAACCGTAACGAACCTTCACTGTCAGCCACTCTCTTGAATTTAAATGCAGTGGTCATCACAAGTGCCAGGACAGGCACAGACAGGCTACACCAGCAGCTCTAGATATCCTATTCCAGTGGTAAAGTCCACCTACACAGGTCCTGTACTTTGATTTTATGGAGCTGAAGAGCTGCTATTCATTACTCGACTGGGGCTCTGTTTGACACAAAGGCGGTCGGCACGGTATCACTCGTGTCCCTTGAGCTAGGCAGAGCCTGAAGCAAGTGCTTCATTTTCAAAATATGTTATTCATTACAGAATGTGTTATTAATAGCAAAGAAGCCCCATTTCATGGTGTAGTATCCCATTTTTGTGCAAGGCACATACAAAGCCTTTCCTAAAAAGTCTGCAATCTCAGTGTCTTCTTAGTAACTTGGGCAAGCATGATTACTGAAAGCTGAGTGCACTTCTTGCCATGAGTCCAAACCCATGGCATGGGTTTTCTTCACTATATTCTGTTTATATTCATCACTTTGCTTGGGGCCCTTTCCTTTCCCAAAGCTCTTTCAGATTTGGGGAGGGTGCATCATTGTTGGTAGGTATCTTCTGTGGTCTAGACTTACAAGCGCATAGTCTATTGTTATACTGCTCCACTGGGAGGTTTGTAAGTCATGCTACTCGTCAAAGTTAGGAGGATGCTGAATCATTTTTATTTGGCATCGAAGCCTTCTCCCCACCCCCCTTTAATTTCTCTAACTGAAAGCTTCGTTAAATTGCAAAATGGCACCTCTGTGCTCAGACAGGGCTGTGGGCAAATCAGGTTCTTTCCTTTGTTAAACCCGATTGATTTATTTCACATATAAAATAAGCAGTAAATGTTCAAGTTCTAAAAAGTTATTTAACAAGTGTCTGAGTGGAATAAAAATAGCTTTCTAAAATAGTGCAAATACTTATCATAAGCATATTAAAGAGACTCTTTTCATTTTTAGACATTACCAAATGCCCATAAATTCTTAGATATTCAAACAGCCAGGCACCTGAGGAAGCTTAGGGAAACATTAATTGTGAGACATGCTGCTCAAGCAGCTCTTTGCAACCCTGAGTTCTGCAGCAATTTAAGAAGAAGGTAGGTACTATTCTGCTTATTTAGTGTCAGAGAAACAAGAGGCAGACAAGGGGGGGACTGGTGTGAGATGGGATATTATCTTCAGCCTCCCTCCAGCCAACCCAGTAGGTGCACACCAGACACCACCGTACCTCCAGAGCACTCAGGAGGGACTATGCAGAACTGGAGTCGATTCAGGCAATTTGTCAGTGTTATCACTCATACAGGACTGTGTTCTTTTATTTAGCCACTTGGCACTTAGTGCCTCATATAAGCTTGCTAAGCTTAATGGGAAGAGATGGGCACTTTGCAAGAGAATCCCATCCCTTTTGGAAGTGTGTATCTGCCCTCTGCAGCATGCTGTCTCCCTTGGGACAAGCTCTGGAAGTTCAGCTAAGTGTCTGCACCTCACCTGGACAAAAGATGAGATAGATCCTGGAGCAGGGAGACCTTCGAAGAGCCAGGCAGATGGGGGTGCACTGTGGGCTCAGCAGCGACCTGGAGGGAAGAGCGGAGAACAGTCACGGAGATGCAAGAGAAGCTTGTAAGTCAGGAGACTGTGTCAAACAGAGAGTTAGAGAGAAAGGAAACATGAAGTTGCAGGTAAGCAAAGGCTAGTTCCTATTTCATGCTAATTTTGCTACAGATGGGTGTCTAACTTCATAGTTACTGTGGTCATAACCAGTTACTTTTTAAACTTCTTTTCACTGCATAATAGGAGAAGGAAACCAGAACAAAAAGGAGAGAAGTGTGTCATAGATGAGAAAGGAGCGAAGAAAAGAGAAAAATTCAGTTGAGACAAGGTGGCAGAGGACATCTAGGGATTATGCTCTGTAAAAAAAAGCTAAGAGCAGAGACTTTCATAGCAACTGAAGGGGAAAATATAAAAAAGCACAACAAAAACCCAGTCTCCTGTGGTGAAACTTCAGTGAAATGCTATTAAGGATAAATCTTTTATTGTATTGTCCTGCAGGCAGTCTGGTAAAAACTGTATTCTCAGCATAAATGAACTCTCCCATTATAAAAAAGGAAAAAATGCCTGCTTTCAGGACTGGCTCCACGTAATTGCTGAGATAGCCACAAGGGGATATTTAGGAGCAGTAGTAAGGAGAAGTAGGTCCAGATATTTCCTGCTGAAATAGGGTCTTCTGACTGAGCAGCCACATCACATGTGTTTGCCACCAGCTTCCCATGGGCTGGCAAAAGACTGCAGTTCACATAAAGGATTTAGCCCAGGGAGAGCATTTAGTGAGGAAATAACTCCCTTTGCGCTGGGATCTCTTTTAATTGGGTCTTTGGCTGAGAGATAGGGAAAAACATGGGCCAAATTAGCCTTGGTGGAATTACAGCAAGGATGGTTTTGACCCCCGAGCTGTGGAAGAGAGAGAAAGGGTTTTCAAAAGGAAAGGGAAAAGAAAAGCTTTTTAAATTGTTGGTCCAGAATAGGAAGTCTCTATTTCAAAGAGACGGTGATGTAGTGGGCTTCTGATTTAGCACTGAGTCACCCTCTCCTGGAAGGTGACATAAGCAGGACACGGACATGTCAATCAAGACTCAAACAGCTCATCTAGCTAAAGGCAGAACCACAAAATCGTGCTTTTTTCTTTTTTTCTTTCTTAGTCCTTAGTGGCTTACTAAATTTCTAATGTAACTTTGCCCTCAGATTTACATACATGTGTTCTAACCTCAGCAAAGCTCTCACCACCCAGCTAATCTGTAATTTTAAAGGTGATTTTGAGGCAAGATTTTAAAACAGTTGAGAGGTGCTATTATGTGTATAATGTCCATGTGTGGTCAAACAGTCAGCTATCAACTTGATAATGATACTGTTTGCATGCAAATCACGGTCACCAAATGCACAGTTGTGCACACGCGCGCGCGCACACACACATCTGTTGTGGAAGTGTCAACCCCTGTTGCATTTGAAATGACAGGCTAGCTCGTTCCAGTGTACCTGGCCATGGAAATGAAAGCTCATTTAGAAAAGCACCAAAAAATGCACTAACACACTAAAGATGCTCTCTACAACCCTCTACAACTTACTCACTACAACTCCCTTAAAGGAGGCTGTAGTGTGTGGGAGGTCGGCCTCTTCTCCCAAGTAACAGGCGGTAGAACAAGAGGAAACGGCCTCAAGATGGGCCAGGAGAAGTTTAGGATGGATATTAGGAAAAATTTCTTCACCAAAAGGGTTGTCAAGCATTGGAAGAGGCTGCCCAGGGAAGTGGTGGAGTCACCATCCCTGGAGGGATTTCAAAGTCGTATAGACGTGGAGCTGAGGGACATGGTTTATGGTAACTTGGCAGTGTTGGGTTAACAGTTGGACTTGATGATCTTAAAGGTCTTTTCCAACCTAAATGCTTATATGATTCTGTGATTCTAAGCTGTTATGTTGGGGAGATTTCTGCTTCAGATTCAAACATTTTTCTTGAAACAACAAACCAGCTAAATGTTGTCTCTTTGCCACTGTAGCCCAAATTTTGTTCCTTTGCCAAGTAACCACTCGCACTTTCTGAGCTCCTCCTGTGTCACCATTAAATTAATTCTTCTGAAATTAATTCTTCTGAAATTAATTCTTCTGAAATAGTAGTTCCCCCAAAATTCCTCTCAGTCAGTACATCAATTACCAGCCCCATTTGTTAGTAATAGCTACCAAATATCCCATCCATATGACCTTGCTTCCACGTTCCCCTCATGGCACCCGATTCTGGGAATGGCCGTATTTCAGGCATTCAGATGGTCTTTTGGAGGATACCCTTAGAAAGAAACTTTCAAACCAGCTATCCTAGTGCTTCTAATGTTTGAATAAATAGAGCCATAGAACCACAAAATAATGTAGGCTGGGGGCATCTCTGGAGGTCATTTGCTCCAGTCAGGTTCAAGGCTGGCTCAGGGCCTTATTCAGCTGAGTTTTGACCATCCCGAAGGATGGAGATTTCACTGCCCCCCTTGGAAACCTGTTTTGGGGCTGCACCACTCTCACAGTGAACACCTCCTGAGGGTGCACGCCATCCCCATCATCCAAGTTGTTGAAGATATTAAACAGCACAGACGCACAATAGACAACTATACCAGAAAACCCCTTCTGCCAGCTTGTCGAATTAGAGTTTTAACCCTCACTGTTCCTCCTGGAAAGCACTTCTTATACTCTTGTTGTCAGACACTTTCAGTCACTTCATTCCAATTTCAAGCCTTTAAGTATTCATGACAAATATATACCTGTTTGTACCAGTCTATGCCCGTGTCTTATAGTAATTCTTATTTTCCCTGTGGAATATGAATTCAAGGTTTCCTGCTGTCAGGAAGTGGCACTTTCAGAATTCAAATAGCCCCTCTTAATCTCACAACCCACGCATTTTAAATACATTCTTCTAATTACAGGTTTTGCACTTTCAGTCTTTGAACATGTGAGTTTACCCGAATCCGTTTTTATCCTTCCTTCACGGTTCCAAACCCTTCCGTTAGTTAGGTCACTCCCTCCTTCCACTTAGATGAAAGATCAATTTGCTCAGTATTTCTTCAAAGAGAAATTTTCAGCATCTCATACCTGAGATACTATTGCTGATGCTATACTGAGTAAAGAAGCGCTTTATCTTTTCAAGGGAATAAAGATCACATTTAAAATCTTGTGCTCATTAGTTTCTGAAACTGCAAAACTGCTTTCTGTTTGTGTGCATTATTATTTCATGAGCAGATCACGCTTGGATCATGAGTGCAATCGCACTGCAGTTGGACATGTTCAGTCTCAATTTTACATACAATACTACGGACTTACGCATTTCTTTACATATGACACTGTCCTAAAACCTCCTTTGATAATTATAAAATGTTTTTCTGATTGAAGCTTTCCACATAGGGTTTGATTTTTTTTTCTTTTATCTCACCATGGACAATAAAAATCATTGTTTTTATAGCCTGTTTCATTTTTAGGGATGGAGCAGGGATTGCCAGGCAGGATGCTGGGTGAACTGGAATTCATAGTTCATCCCAAAGCAGATTCCCTGCTGGAGCTGGATTTAAACGTATTTTTCTTTATTCAGTATGATTAATTCTGATGCCAGGGGATTCTTAGTACATTTCCTAAGGACAAATCCATGGGAATTGCAGACTCTTGCTTAAATACGATTGTTCAAAGTGCAGAGCACTGGGAAAGAGGCCTAAAAGTAAAATATGCTCAGAATTCTGCTGTACTTGTAGCCTGCAGAGATTTAGGGGTCCTGGATGTTTCAAAATCAGTGTTTCAATAAAAAAAACCCCAAACCTGTCTTCCAACCCAAAAATAAACTGGGACTGAGTAACACACAGTGGCAGGCATGGACTGGCAGTAGTATGCTATAATTATATACAATTTCCCGCACAAAGAGAGACATTTCCAGGTAATTTCTGACTGGCCTTTAAAAACTGTATTTTGAGCATTAAAGAAACCCTCAAATTTGAGTTTAATGAACTTTAAAACACTATGACTCAGTAAAGGCACAGCAAGTCCCACTCGGTGCAGTCCATCGGGTGGCGCGGATGAGAACGTGTGGCTGCGGAGCAACGTTTCTGCCTCCAGCCTGGGCCTGGAAGCAGGGAAAGTCGGTTTGTCACTTCAGGGAAAAACGTGGCTCCTGTGCACATGGTCTGCACGGAGTCCTCTCCTCACGCGCTCTCCTGAGCAGCACCTGCAGAGTATCACCATCGTGATGCTCCACAAGAGCGAGATGCTCCTGAGGCAGCCCCAGCTCTGTTCTGCAGCCTTTGGCTGGAGCACAAACTCCCTGCTACAGGGGAACTGTTGGAAGCCTGCAGAGGGGAAACAACAGCAAGGAATGACGCTGCTATGTCTGTGTTAGCATTGGCGATTGGGGCAGGAATGGGCTTTTAAAGCAAATTAAAAAGGAGGAAGGAACTGAAACCAAGAGAATTTTCCCAAAGCCTCTGCTGGAATCGCTCCGTTCAGTGGGTGGGCACAGCGGGGCCTGAAGAGGCTGCTCCTACGCAGTGAGATAAGGACAAGGCAGATCTGCAACATCTTCCAAAGAAAGCCACTTCCCTAAAGTGAAACCTCATCTCAAAGGCCTGTCAAGCTTTTGTGAGCTCCCCTAAGTAGAGAAAGGCACATACTGGCACCAGGTTAATCGTGCCAATCTGCTTCTCCGTCGTGTCCAGCCAGCGTGGCACCGGCTGAAAGTTGCTCCCAAGGCAGCGCAATGCACCGAAAGTTACTTGTGACTTCGCATGTCTGGGGCTCCGGGACTGAGTCGGGCTCACGAATGTCATCCCCACACATTGTCACGCAGCCCAGGGAGTTTGTTAAAAGAAAAGATAATTTCTCTGCAGTGTCAGAAGGTCTGATTCCTTCCTATGGAAGCTCAGTTAACTTTAACCGTTTAGCGGAAGCTGCTCATCCCCACAACCTTTGAAACACTGGACAGTTTTCTGCAATGAAACTTTACTCTCTCAGCATAGCGTTACAATTACTAGCATTAGAGTTCTCTCTTCAAGATATTCTGGAAGATCCAGTTTAAGCCAAAGAAGCCTTTTACTAGATGCCTGAGCAAGGGAATAACATTGTTCAACCATTTCCTGAACATTTGCAGAATGACCTGTGTGCACAAAATTAGAGATGGTTCATCCTCTTACTTGAAGGCTATTTTAGTCCCTGGTAAGCAGTATTTACATTTTTGTATGAGGCTTTAATACCAACCTAGACTTGTTAGCATCTAAGTATAGAGATGTAAAACTCTGTAGGTGCATTTTCTAAATCCGGAGAGAATTTTAGACAAATGTACTGGTGCATTTCTGAATTTTCTGACAGTGTTTTATGAACTGTACAAGACTCAAAACTGTGCCTGAGGAGGGATTTCACATGGCTTAAAATAGAGCAGAACAGGAGTAAGTGCAGAAGGATGGACAATCTGAGTTGGACTCTCAAGCATCTCCCTCAGCCCCTGGGCAGGTGAGGGTGTAACCTTCAGTCGCCACCTCACACGCTCCAGGCCACGCTCTCTGTGGAACCTGCTCGCAACTGTCCCATCACAGCTGCAGGGAGGTGGTTGTGATTTCCAAGCTTTTCCTTCTCTCTCCTACGCCTCTACTGAGCTTTCAGATCTCAGTATTAGTACTGATATCTGTGATTCATCATGTGTCAAGACACCTTGGGAAAAAGAGAGAAAGGGGACAGCTAGTTATGGTAGGAATAAAAGATTGCTTTGCCTTTGATTTTCAATTTTCATTCCCATAAATTCTTTGCAAGTTTAATTTAATTCAGAAGTGGTAAAGCTCTTTTGCAGTATTGCACCTAAGCTCAGGCTATAATCTGAAGCAGGGGGCGGTGGCAAACGGAAGAAAGGATGCTAGAGACTGAGTGCATGTCGGACCGGGGACAAGATCGGGTGGCAGTGGTGGGCTCAAAGCTCTGCCTCAGCATCTGCAGCTTCCGGACGGATGGGACGGGGAGGAGAAGGGGAGCAGAGAAAGAATCATAGTTTAATGTTATTTTCTGTTGCTCCTGGGGGATATGTAACCTCAAAGACCTTACTTGTTCCCTCCGGCCAGTTACTATGCTGTATATTCTGTTCCCTTCTCTGCTCCCCAACCTTTGCAGAACACCTTTTTCCAGAAGACATAACTGGGCCTCAGCAGAACCGTGGAATATTTAGAGTATGAATATTTTTTGCCCCTTTCACTGTGGCCGTACATGGGAGAATTTTTTGTCAGATGATTTTTTAGGAAGCTGAGACCAGCTTTGCCATTGTGAGAAAAATACGAGCTTGTTTCTGGGAACTCCAGGTAACTTAGATGATTGCTTCATGTTTTTATATCAATTTGGGTTGAACCATAATTGTAAAATGCACGGGGTTTTGCTGGATAACTTTTCAGTGGAGTTATTACAATCAGCTATAAAATACACCTGCAGCTGATTTATTCCATTCCCTTCCCCTCGAAACATTATGAAAAAATCCTGTCCTGCTTTCTTGGTATATTTTGAGAT
The DNA here is from genome assembly GCA_013396915.1 of Stercorarius parasiticus. Classification (NCBI taxonomy): domain Eukaryota; kingdom Metazoa; phylum Chordata; class Aves; order Charadriiformes; family Stercorariidae; genus Stercorarius; species Stercorarius parasiticus. The sequence continues at coordinate 76,180 of VWZL01002274.1, read as the reverse complement.
GGCAACTTTTCCTTGGTTTCTCTCACATTTACTATAGAAGACTTGTCTAAAGCACAAGCAATAATCGAGGTTTCAGTGTGGCCTGATAAAACTGCAGATTGCTCAGCTGAATTCTTTATCAGTACATGGTTCACAGATATTAGAGGTATGTGGAGCACCAAGCACTAAGGGACCGTTTATTCCAGGCTAGAGATAGGGTGCAGTTACTGAAGTTATAGAGAATTTTACTAGTCGTCTGGGTGGGAGAAGTTAGGTCCCAGGGTGCTGGAAGTATGATTGAGAAATTATGGTAAAGCAAATTTCATGTCTGAAAGAACTTAATGCACAGAAACCAAATTGGCAACTTTCCTCTTACTTAGTCTGTTCTCAGAAAAACTTTAGATGCTTTCAAAGACACATTTGGTCCCTTCATGCTAAAGTAGTGCCAGATCACATATTAGAGGCTTGGATTTACCCACAGCAACCGATGAATTCTCTATTAGGAAAGGAATCTTTTCAGTTCCGTCAGAATTAATTCATTGAAAAAAATCCGAGTTTAAATAGAAAACACAGGCTCAGATAGGTGGAATATCCTCTGAAAGTTCAGCAAGGGTATTTTTTTTTCTCTACTTACGGCTATGGTGGATTAACAGAGGCATATGGAGAAGATCAAATATACCTTGAAATAACGGATGTATAAATCTGCAGACTAAATCTCTCTTGAGTACTGGACGAGAGACGGGGAGAGAGAGAATATGAAAATGTGGAGATCATTTACTGAGGGGATATAATACTGAAAAGCCAGAGGGGGTTCTAGGGTCTTCAGTATTTTATAAGAGGAAGCGCAAAGCCATTTTAATAAACCATTGAGGCCAGTTTTTAAAAATGTAAATGTACAACTGTGCACACAATCTGCATATGCAAATCACCACAATTGGGCAAGCAAATCAGATAATTGCATGCAAATATGCCTACTCACTCTGTGCCTGTGTCTACAATGGTAGTAACTATGCATGCAAATTAGGTACACATTTTGTACACATAAAGGTGCAGCTTAAGTGGCATATGGCATGAAAATATGGCATATAATGTAACAAAAGAGGGAGAAGGAAATAGCAAGGGATACAGAGCTAGCTGTAAATAATAATATGGAGTGTACACAAACACACACATGAATCCATAAACACGGGACTATAAAAAAGAAAATACATGGGTCTTTTGAGTGCGGCATCTGTCCAAGCTCATACAGCTTCCCCAGAGACCAAGGGCCCATTCACCACACAGGCTGAGTATGGCTTTTCAAAGCCACACCGACTTCTCCCTGCTCTGACCCAGTGACCCGCTCCTTGAGGAGAGGATGGAGCTCAGTCTCGTAGACTTACGTCGGCCGAAGACTCAGCCGCAATTGTCAGCAATGCTGCCAAATGAACATCAAAGGTGGTGGTGGTTTCTTGTGACACATGGACAGATGTCTTAAAGGAAAAAGGCTTTATAACTCTTTTGTCTTTCAAAGGTATTGATTTTGCTTCAACTACCTTCCTTTCTGCTTTGGAGCTAACCAATGTAACCTCATTGCCTTTCTCCATTAGGCTTATTTGGATTCAAACTGCACTGTACTGAGAGGGCTGGCAGATAGGATGGATGGAAGGATGGATGGGAAGGATTCTAACTTCAACTGTATCCTTGAACTTAAAATCCGTGTTACATTTTTAAAGCACTTAGACCTTTAACTTAGTTGTTAGCAGATTAATGAGACGCACAGACTGACATTTTATTTGAAATCTTCCAGGCAGAGAAACATAAAGTGCTCAGCACGAAGAGCAGACTGAGTTGCGATGACAGCAAGCCCCCTCAATCACTCCAGGCTTCACCATGCTCACAGATACGAAACAATGAGCACAAGTTGGAGAACAGAATAAAAACGTTGATTAAATTTTGATTCAGTCCCTTTTATGTTTGAGTGTGTGATTCCACATTAGTGCCACACTCAAACAGCCATAACAGCAAAGATCACTGGCCACTTGGTGCCTTCAGTATTGGGCTCAAGGTATTCACGGCTTTGAAGAGCTGTTTGGAGGCTCACAACCCAAAGAGATCTTAACAATTCAGAGACAAGCTGGAATGACAAGAGTCAGACTGGCCCATGGGCACCTGAAACACACGGTTGCATAGGGAACTTACATGGAAGGTGGAGAGATGTCCAAAATCTCCTGTCTCCAGCTTTTTCAGTGTTTTTGTCATCTGGCTTTCCTTTGTATCTCAGAAACCTAGGTGAGGTTTTGCCCTTGCCCACACAGCCCTGAAAATTCACTGAACAGCCCCACCATGAGGATTTTTCTGGCCATACTGTTTCTTTCATGAACCTAGCTGCCTGAGGAAGGCTGCAGAGGATGGCGCTTATGTGCGAAACACAGGCGCTGAAAACAAGGGAATGGGTTGGTGGTGAACCAGTTAGGCATCTTGCTGTCTCCTACACTAAAAATATTTTTTTTTCCCCGAATCTCAGTGCTGTTTGCCATTCTTTTATTTTTCAATTGCCCTAATCCTCTAAAAACCACACACAGAAACTGTGGAGATGTTTCTGTCACGTGCATAGTTTGGCTCTGTCCATCTTGTGATACACTGAAATGAGCAGCCCCTTCTACTTCTGATTAACATCCGAATTGTCTACTGTTTTATTTCAGAGCAACAGAGTTTTAAAGTTTCTAAATCAGCTTGGGCCCAGGTTCAGAGCACGTATTTTCCCTTACAATTCTGTGTAGCCTTACAAGCCAGAGCAACAGAAAGTTGGAGCTACTTCTCACACACCAAGTACGGGTGCCCACGCACACATTAAGAGAGCGTTCACTTTTCAGTACGTATCTAGGCTAAACTGATTTCACTTTTAAGAAACGAGGAAACTTAGTACTTAATGGGTTTTTACTAAACTTCAAGGTAGTTTGGAAGCACATTCTGACACGCAGCATTCAATACACTACTGCAGCTGCACTCAGAGGAACGGGCAAGTGTGTGCAAGCTCTCAGACCAGGGCTTTCACCTCGCTTCAGACTGCAGCCCGAGCCTGTGGGGGCTTACCACAGCGCCCAGTGGAGTTAATGAGAGACCACCCCTTGGATTTAGGAAGACTTGGGTGAATCTGAACTATAAATTTCCTCTTAGGAGCAGCTATTTTGGTAATGTAGCAAAACTTTGAGGACAAACTGTTTCATTCTGGCATCCTGGGGTCTCTTCAGTCTGGAAAAAAGACAACTGAGGGGGGACCTTATCAATGCTTATAAATACTTAAAGGATGGGTGTCAGGAGGATGGGGCCAGGCTCTTTTCAGTGGTGCCCAGCAACAGGACAAGAGGTAACGGGCACAAACTTGACCATAGGAAGTTCCATCTCAACATGAGGTGGAACTTCTTTCCTGTGAGGGTGGCAGAGCCCTGGCACAGGCTGCCCAGAGAGGTGGTGGAGTCTCCGTCTCTGGAGACATTCCAAACCCGCCTGGACGCGTTCCGGTGCCACCTGCTGTGGGTGACCCTGCTCTGGCAGGGGGTTGGAGGAGATGATCTCCAGAGGTCCCTTCCAACCCCGGCCAGTCTGTGATTCTGATCAGCTTTTGTGTCTATTAGTGAAGTCACCAACTTATGCAAAGGCATGCTGGATAGCTTCATGGATGACACCGTGTGTGACTTTGAAACACACCCTAAGAAACACGTTGGGCATCTTTGTCAGACTTGTATGTAGAAGCTTTGTCTCAGCTGACAAACTACACTTACTTCTTTCTGTCAAAAGTAACAGTCAGGAATTCAAGTCATCTGAGCAGCTACAGGTAGTAAGAATTCCCCTTTTATAAAAATTAAAATAAAATCAGATAAACCAAGGACTACATCCAGCTTGTCCATTTCTCCCCGTCCATGCACTTTCCTACTCCTGCATGTATGTTATACTATTTTTCCTCTTCTTCTTCTCTTTATAGACATAGACTCTTTAGAGCAGCTGTCGTCTCTTTACATATTCATGATCTCTAAAATGCGGCCATCCTGGTGTTTGTAGGCATAATATTAAGGGAAATAATAATAAAACTCTGTGTTGCAGGCAAACCAGGCAAACAGCCAGGACAGCGATATCCACCTCAGTTAAGCAGCCCAGGAGACAACACAGCTCTCACAAGTGACAACCGAGGACAAGTTTTGGCTAGGCAGTGCTTTTTTTTTTAGAGGCTTTGATACCATTTACCCTCAGGTACTTTGGAAACAAGCTAGAGCAATCTCAGAGTTGTTAGCCGTTGTTTTTGAGAACTCCTAAGGGACAGTGAAGGGCCAGATTTCTGGCAGAAGACGAGCACAGCACCCGCCGGAAAGCAGGAGATAAAGAACCGGGAAATTACTGTCTGGCAAATAAATTCAGCTTCTGGAAGGATACCGAAACAGAAGAACAAAACCGTTTGTAAACCCACAGAAGGTAACAAGAAAATGAGTAAGCACAAACATGCAGTCACTGGGAACAGATGATGTCAAACCAAGCTCAGTTCTTTCCATGACAGGATAACAGGCCCAGGGATAGAGGAGAAACATGGCTTGTTGTAAGCGAGTCTTCCGACTCTGACTCACAAGACATTCTTACAGGCAATCTAAGAAATTTGGTCTTGAAGCAACTCAGCAGTGGATGGAAGAGGCTGAAAAACTATGCAACGGAGTATTTAACAAATCGTTGTCAAATTGGAAGAATATATTGAGTGGATACCCTGAAGGCCTGTTTTAGGTCTAGCTGCATTCAGTATTTCTGTTAATGTCTTGGAATGTGAAATAGGAAAATTTGCAGAAGACACAAGGATAGTAGGGACCTCTACATGACAAATGAGAAAAACAGAATGCTTTCAGTAAAGCACAAGGTATTGCTACAACTTTAATAGCAATAATCAGAATCAGAAATAGTGGGACATAGCTGCGGTGATTATAGGACCAAAAATCTGGGGTGGCAGAGAAGGCAACTGTTTTAAGAGGTGACAGATAAGCACTGAAGCCACCATGGCAGACAAAGGAAGCAAGGAAGGCTTCCACTGAAGTACTCTTTCCATGCTTTAGAACAACTTAAAACTTGGAGTAGTCAGGGAGATGCCAGAAGAAAGCAATCACAATTAATATCCTCGAGGTCAGGGTCCCTAGATCTCAAATAGAAGCTTGACGGAGCTGGAGAAATTGCATTTGAGAAGAAAAGACAAGAATTAAAATTTACAAAAGGCTGCAGAAAACATGGGAAAAAAATACACTATCAAGAAGACAAGAAATTCTGGGCTTAAAGAACAGCAAGGAGAAACTTTCTAACTGTAAGAGCAGGGAAACACTGGATAAATTATCTGGAGTGGTTGCTGAGTTTTTGGTTTTGCAAATACTTAAGAAAGGTTGGACAAGGATCTATCATGAGTGACGTAAGTAAAGCTGATCTCACCACAGGGCAGAGGGTTGGACTGGGTAACTCCCTGAGACCCTGTTCTTTTGCTGTTTGTGCACGTGGGTAAAAATAGCAAAAGGTGTGAAGGTAGAAACTAGAAGTTAACAGATTGCTTTTTGAACAGGGCAGCCACAGGGACTCTGAAAAACATCGCCAGCTAAACCCTCCCATAGTCTTAGTAACCTTAGAAGATAATAATAATAAAAATAATAAAATAATAATAATAGAAGGTTGCAGCTAAGGCCAAGGACCAAGGTGCAGTTGATGATCTCTGTGCGTTACTTGCACGGCACTGTTGCCCAGGGGCAGTAGAGGTTGAGGTCAGCAAACTTTGATTTTGCCCCAGCGTCTTTTAATTTTGATCTAGGCACATGACAGACATCTGCAATGAAATATAGATGTGCACGGGCTCCAGAAGTAGCTGGTGTGCTCTGTGTCACCCAGTTACCATGAGCTTACTGAAATCTAGGTTAAATCCCCTAAGAGATCAGAGAACAATGCCTTTTCTCTTCATCACAAATCTTGAGCTTGCTAGCACACAGTGAAAGATGAAGCCTTGCATGCTTTACAACCCATTCCAAGTCCCTGTGGGATTAATTAATTATTCTTTGCAATAATTAAGGCACAAACAATTGATATAAGAATCTCCATTTGTTTACAGTGTGAGGATTCCCTTCCCCCAAGGCTGGAGGAAGCTTCAAATACATCTATACTCCAAAGCTGCTGTTCTCCAAAGGGAGACTGTTCTGCTTGGCTGAGAATGAAAGCCATCGCGTCCTTGTGGCAGGTACGGCTATATTAAGGCAGCAGTTGGGGGCCCTCAGGAGTTCCTTGATTACATGTTGGAACAGCTTCATTCTTCAAGAACTGGCATCAAGCCAATTAGTCCTGTAGGAAGACTGATGTTTTAACTAGACACATAACATCTACACTGCAGCTTTACAAATATGCTGTTTTCTTGGTATGGACTGCATGTGCATTTCTATTTCTGATTTTCTAGAAAGGTCAACGGACACCTGTGATTTTTGTTCAAGGCAGATGTTCCAGGAACCCAAAAAGCATATCAGTGAAATTCAGACTCTGTCTTTCATGTACTAATTACCTACAGCATTCACTGAGGGATAGGTAAGATCTAAAATTACTCAGTTTGGCCTTTGCCTGATAATCTACCATGGATTTAAGGAGCTACGTGCAAAATAGTTGCAGTTTGTAAGCATCCAATAAGTTCCTACTCAGAAAATCTAGCAAGAAATAAAGCAGCTTTTCAGGAACCTGCAGACACTTAGAAATGGGAGCAAAAATGTACAGTGGCCAAAGTAATAAAAACAACTCTCTCACATAAAGACCACAACCCTGAAGTCATGACCCTGAGCATGTTCAGTCTCAGGCAGAGGGTAAGTCACAAAACTGGCTCTGATGGCAGCCGGCAGTTACAGATACACCTCCCGTGCTCCCAGCCCTCTGTGGTGGTGCAGACACGACCCACTGACCGGGCAGATCCCCCACGGCGAGTCACGGGGCAACAGAGCACGGCTGCTGATGCTGCCCCCGAGCATGCCTGGAAGTGACACCATGCTGCAGGGGGCTCCTGCGGGCGGAAGGCTCTCTCAAGCGCTCTTAGCTCTGCTGACCTCTCCCTTTCACCTGCCCACCCTTTCCATGACCTGATACAAGACTTGGCGCTGCGAAAGAAAGGACCTGAGAGGCTGTTTTCCAGTCCTTGACTTGACTCACAGGGTGTGTTCCAGCATGGAAGCCAAAGGCCGCTCCAGGTTTACTGGGAATGGAAGGTACAGATTCTCAGCAGAATTTTCGCAAGAAAGCTGTCTTTGTCAGTCCGCCTTGCAGCCAGAAAATGGGAGGGAACAGCCCTGAGGTTCTAGATTCTTCCTAACACACACATTAGTCGTAAATGAGAGCCTCTGTAGGTTCAAACCTTATGCAATCAATTACATTAGAAAAAGAAAAAAAACCTAACAATCCCCAGTGTTAAGATCTACAGAAAATATAAGGAAGATAATTTTAAAATATTCTAATTATATTACAAAAAGTAGTCCTCAGTACTGAGCTTATAGAACCTGGTTGCAGATTGTAACCGAGCTTCCGTTTTAGAAGTATTACTACAAGCTAGAGACTTCGCATCTTCAGAGAGGCACAAAGATGGTGGTGAGGACAAAGTTCCTGTTCCTGCAGTACACCAGAGCTGATCTGTAGGAGCCAGAAGGTTTGGACATAACGTATTTGCAGCACCAGCACATAAACCAGGAGTCAGCCAGGGCAGCATGCCCTGCCAGGCTTTGCAGCACAACACGGCTGTTCGTCCCTCTAAGAGTACTCTAACGGTCAGAAATCCTAAGAGGGCAGAAAATCCTGATCTTCGCACCAGGCTGCGTTGAAAATATCAAACCCAAGGCTGCCACAATATAGCATCTGGGCCATTGCACCTATGCGGATCAGCCACTTGAATAATGAATGCTGACAGAGAAAGGCCTTGCATGCATAGGCACCTAAGGAGGGTTATATAGTACCCAATTTCAGGTATCTCCAACTGAACTTGATGGCTGGACTTCCTTTATAGTCAATGGACACTCGCACTTGCAGAGTGTGATTCATCCAGCATCTTTCACCAGCCAGCTTCAAGTCGAGGTGAATATCACTCTTGAAGTGTCTATTTCTCTTCACTGAGTACAAAAGAAGTTGAAAAGACTGTTTCATACATGGATGCCTACGTTGTGGACATCTCTGAGTAGGTGAGATGAATCCCAGCCAGACTGTGTAAGAGGAGGGGAAAACTGCAAAGCTGAAAAACTGCCGCAAAGCATTTAGCAGCACCCTATGAATTTATTCTTCTAGTTTTGCACCAATACAAAGTCCTCAAGCATCCTGCAGCTAGGTCTGATTTTTAAATTATTTGAACTTTCTCCCTCTGGGTGCAGCACACTGTTAGGGGAATCGCAGAACCACAGTCCTCCTCCTCTGGATGTGTTATATGCTGGTTTGCAGCAAAAATTTAAAAAATTACTCCCTAACTGGAGTTCTCTGTCATCTCTTTGGTAATTAATTTCCTCATTAAATGTTGACTATGAGTTTACAATAAAAAGTAATTTAGAGAGGACACGAGCTGCTGCAAAGGTTGGATAAGCTTTTGAGCACTCTGTAATTGAAGGCCTTGCTACATGCCAAAGGGCAGTTTGAGTGTCTTTCCAAAGGGGACCTCAACAAAACTTGCACTGAAATGACAGCTGTCAAGAAAAACCACCTCGTTAATCTCAGTCCATCCCAGGGCTGTCTACAGTACTCAGCAAGGGAAGCTATCAGAATACTGCCAAGCCGTTTCCTACCTGTCACATTTCAAATGGCTTAAGTCCCATGATGTTCATCTCTTCTACTTAGTCACTAGTTACACTGTGAGGCATTCTGTTCCCACAACTGCGTGAAGAAATGAGGATTAGCTCCTAATTTCTCCAAAAAGGAATGATTCTGCTCCTCCTTTTCTGTAGTGACATGAGCTACTCATCCAGAGTTGTCCCTGTTTCTAGTAGCATGAAGAATCACCCTTCTAGAAAGCACATGCTACTTAACCTTCCTGCATACTTTTGGTAAAGATGCTCACCTTTGTAAGGAAATGTGCCTGAGTTCAACACTGTTTTCACAGACGTTCCCAATTGTCTTCACCTCCTTTTAAAGCACCAGCCTCTTGTTTACTCACTAATGTATCTCAACATGGGAAACTCCTAGGTTCAAAGCTTGCCTTCTATTATTTATTTGCTGATTTAAATATTTCTTCCAGTGTTTACCCAGCTTATGTGAGCCCCTATAATTTTGTCAGTATTGCCTTTTCAAAGGTATTTTGTCTGTTCGAAAACACTAAATGTAAAATGAAGAACAAAACCTGCGTGCAGTTTGAAAACAAGAATGCAGAAAGCAGTAAGGCAGGAACAGCGCTGCCAAAGACAGGGCTATTGGCAGGACACCTCCTCTGTTCATTCTGTGAGGGATCCAAATTAGCAGGAGCTTCATTCTAACAAAGACAACGGACATGCCCTGCAAGCAGTGAAAGTGAAAAACTCCAGTAGGAAATATGGGCCTCCATGTAAGCTGGTTTTAAGCTGCAGCACAGTACAATACCTTTGATCTGAGCGCTTAGTTCAAAGAGTAGAAGACTGAAGGATGGTATGATATTCCTCCAAATATGTAAATGGCTGCTGCAAAGAGAAAAGGAATAATCTGTCCTCTGATGGGAAGCACAGGAAAGACTGGGCTATTACTTTAACAGGTTAGATAGGAGGGAAAACTCCGCTAGTACGATGGGGAGGTTGTAGCATTTAAGTCACAGGGAAGGGTCAGAGGGACGCTGTTGGAATAGTGTGGAATGCCTTGGGACAGCCGACAGAAAAGATAGCCTGACGTACAAAATATTTTCTAATCACGATCTCACCAGCAAGCCAGAGTTTGACATATTCAAAATGTGGAAACAGCATTAATATCTAAAGCAACTCAAAACCTGCCCTCAGGTTCACAAATGTGAAGGCCTAGTGAGGTCGTTCTGCTGAGCTTTGCCTCACCGAGGGCACCCCGCCGTGGGGAACCGCAGTAGGCAAGGCAAGGGATCTGATCATCTTGCCTGCCTGTGTTCACGCGTGCTGGGCTGTGCTGCTGGCATCCATCCATCAAGGTGTGCTCTAACAAAGGTTGACACTTGGACACAGACAGGGAGATACTTTTCTAGTGTTGTTGCTCTTGATTCTTAGCTCTTTTAAGTCAGTGCGATTTACTTAATAACATGAGTTTCTTCAGCCTTCTGAACTCTCCAACTTAGCACTCCACATTCAAAGTGTCACGATATTTCACCGTTTTGCTTTTTCAAAGCCCCAGCTGATAAGATTCATGCATTGCAAAGCAATCTCATCTTTAATTTTAAAAAAAACGTATTTCTAGTTCATATTTACAGTTCTCATAGTTGTGGAAAGAAGCCTGAAAAGATGAAGTGCCAGTATCCTTACAGCTCCAAAGAGAGAAGGCAAGTAAAGAGGAATTCAAAGTACATGGTTTAAGCCAATCTCATGATTTTTTTTCCCCCAAGGCCTGGGTCATGATTTTTGAGAACTGGCATTTGGAAATGCTGGAAACATAAAACTCTTAATAACGAACAGGGGGAGTTACTAAGAAGCACGAAGAAAGACATTCACTACAGTAAAAATGTGAGCATTAAAGAATTGAAGAGGGAGACTCGTTAAAGGCTAGCAAAACTCTATTTCTTTCTCACTCAACAAGTCATCTACGCAGTCCCTGGTGACTTAACTGTGCATCTTTTTGTTACAGTTTATTACCTTTAATTGCACTCTCAGCTTGATAGTTTGAACGTGACAAAGTCATTTTGTTTACTGGAGAAAGTGAAGGGCCTTTGGGGCTATAGAGAGCTTGATACCTGTTAACAAAAACAAACAGGTCAAACAAATACAGATGGAGGACAATGACAAGTACAGATTTTTGTATTCAGCGTTCGTGGCCTGGTTTATTTTGCTCTTATCCAGCATCCTTGTGGCATACGTTGCTATCAGAAGGCTTTTTTTTTTTTTTTTTGGACTTCAGGAAGAGTATATTTTTATGATAAAGAAACAATTATGGAATTAATTTGTTTTCTAAAGCCACCCTGAAGAGAAGCTTTTCTTAAAGAAGTTTTTCTTTTTTAGTGAGCTTAACTAGCAAAAATGTATCATCAAGCTTCTGTTGATGTACTTAAAGATCTCCATATTTAAACCCTAAGAAAAAGAATAATACTGTCCATCCATGTTGATGGATATGTTATAATATATGTTATATATGTCTTGAGATGCCACATATATAACAGAATGACTATATTTACTGAAATTCAGGAAGAGATGTTTTCTATTCTTTAGAAACCAAAAATCCACAGTATAGCTTAGATTCTCTCACTAGAACAAAGGCATTTCTTTATTGTCTCCTGCTCATCTATCAGCAGAAGTGGGCTAACTTCACACGCATGCTCTGATCTCAATGCAAACTGTAGGTAGCATATGCTGAATAGATTAAATGAGAAAATGAGTAGTTGCAAGTGCTTTTCCTTAAAACATCCCAGGCAATTTTTGATATAAGATAATCTTGCATTTGGATAAAGGCAGCATAACTAAAGAGATTTATTAATTTTCATGAAAGAATCATAGTATATTATTTAGTGATTAATGGCTCAACGTCCAAGTGGCAAGCAGTGACGAGTGGTGTTCCACAGGGGTCAGCATTGGGACCAGTACTATTTAACATCTCTGTCAGTGACATGGACAGTGGGATGGAGTGCACCCTCAGCAAGTTTGCCGATGACACCAAGGTGTGTGGCACACTGGAGGGAAGGGATGCCATCCAGAGGGACCTGGACAGGCTGGAGAGGTGGGCCCGTGCCAAGCTCATGAAGTTCAACAAAGCCAAGTGCAGGGTCCTGTACCTGGGTCAGGGCAATCCCAAGCACAAATCCAGGCTGGGTGGAGAATGGATTGAGAGCAGCCCTGAGGAGAAGGACCTGGGGGTGTTTGCTGATGACAAGCAAAACATCAGCCAGCACCGTGCGCTGGCAGCCCAGAAACCCCCCGCAGCCTGGGCTGCATCCCCAGCAGCGTGGGCAGCAGGGCCAGGGGGGGATTCTGCCCCTCTNAAAGAGGGGAGACTGAGATGAGATCTGGGGAAGAAATTCTTTGCTGTGCGGGTGGTGAGCCCCTGGCCCAGGTTGCCCAGAGAAGCTGTGGCTGCCCCATCCCTGGAGGGGTTCAAGGCCAGGTTGGACGGGGCTTGGAGCAACCTGGGCTGGTGGGAGGTGTCCCTGCCCAGGGCAGGGGGTGGCACTGGCTGGGCTTTCAGGTGCCTCCCAAGTAACCATTATGCACTTATGTCAGACTAAGGCACAGACACTACTCACGCACATTCAAAGCCAAGAATGAAAAATGCAACACAAGCTACTACTGAGGCAATTGCTTGAGCTAGAACACAGCTAGCTGAAGAATCAGAAGGTGAACCCAGGATTCCTTTACTTGAGATCTTTCTATGCAACTAAAAGTATTCCTATTCCTAAAATTGCCTGCCTGACATTTTTAAATAGACTATCTAAAGTAAAGGAACATGTAGAATAAAGCAGCTGGAATCAGAAGACACTGCTCATATTGCTCTAGGGATCATACTGTGTTTTGCATGCGCTGCTGCCCCAGCAGTTTCCCCATCAGATGTGCTGCTGCGTTTGTGCAGAAAGACAACAAAATGCAAAAGATTTAAATGAACATGCTTAAGAGCCTTTTAAAGAAAATGCTGCCTGCACAGAGCGGCACTGTGTTTGACTACCTGAATTAGATTTAATCTGGCTCCCCCAGTGGTAATAATAATGTAATATGCTGTAAAAAGGAGTCTAAAAATCTTAAATTGAATTTGTATGTTTGCTATGAAAGTAGCTGTGTCAACTGCACAGTACAAAATTTTAATATTTTCAGCAGGCAAGTAATACATCTTGTCTAGACACTGGAGAAATTTTCCGACATAAAATTATTTTAAATGCTAGAACAAATAATGCAGACTTCACCTCCTATCTCTACCAGATTGTGGAATGTCATTTACTTTAAATTTGCAGCCAGACATCACATAGCCAGAGAAACTGCCTGCAAGAAAAATAGGCTGACACTTATCACTGCATTCCAGTGGGACCAGGGGTGATGTCAGCTGTTTCTCCCAGACAATTGAGCTTCCTACAAATCAATAAAAACAAGGTTTATCGGTATGTTTGCTTTATCACACTTGAGCCACTTTCATTGTCCTAGTGACAAAGTCTTCACAAATTGAATCATTAAACACAGTAGTTGTGTTTCAAATACATTTTAGAGATGAGGAAGGGAAGAGAGGCTGTAAGAGATTATTTGCTACAGTATTTATGGCTGCAGAATTTAGATTTGTAACAGTTTACCATATCTATATTTTATTTTCTAATATGAAAAAAGGAGCAGGGGGAGGGGGCAGAGGAGGGACTCCAGTAAGTGGAACAAACAGTTACAGTCAAATTCAGACCAGCTAAGCTTTAATATTTTTCTGAGGGAATGTTATATAAGGAATTTCTCAACAGCTCCTCACGCAAAATGTCAAAACTTATTTTAAAATTATTTTTTAAAAATAGATGGGCTTAGAAAAAAAGCCTGCACCCTGGAGTCGGGATCTAAGGACTGTTACTGTCCTGGTGGTTAAAATAATTCTTTCCCCAGTGTTGCTCAGTCCCTTACGCAAGCCTGTAAACTCATTTCGCCCCAGCACTCTTTAAATCTTTGTCGCTCTTTGCATATGTGGTTGCAATTTACATGCCACCCACATTTAAAGAGGTATTGACATTTTCAAGTCGGCTATTTTAGCCCCTGGATTTAAAATGGTATCAATCACACTTTATTTCTTCACTTGGGAGCTCAGGCCTGTATTTGTCGCACACCCACCTCTCTCACTGCAGCCCAAGAGGCTTTTAAAAGCCATCCATTTGCATATTTACCAGCCCTTCAGCTCCCTCTCAGTCATGGATTATCTCACCCTGGTAGGGACGGGGTAGGTGCCCCAGACGATGGAGATCGGCCTCCCTGTTCTCACAGTTGCTATGCAAACTGAGCCCGTGGCTGTTCAGCGGACGGCATAGCAAAACACAGGCGCATTTCACAAAACTATCCAGCATTATTCAGCAAAATCGGGTGTGACTAGCGTTCTGGGCGCTGAAGAGGCCCTTGACGAAGCGGGCATGTCAATGGCATTGTTGAGCGCTGAATGGCGGTGACCTGTGCCGGGCCGGGGCAGGTCAGCAGCAGGCCAGGGCGAGGGAGCTCATAAAAGTTCCACATGCTCCAAGCCTGACTTGGAAGTAAATTGGGGATTGCTCTAGACAATGGCATTTGCTCTTTTGTCTTAGACAGCAGCCTGCGGGAGGGGAAGGGGGGAACAGGAGAGGCTCTGTTGTTCGAAAAGCCAGGCTCAGCTGCTTCCACACAACACGAGCTTGTCTAACGAGACACTGCGCAGGTTGGCACCGTGAACACTGTCCTTTCCCTTTTATTAGGTTCCCTGTGTGAACCGGAGAACATTTCTCCTTCCCCTCTTTTTATCTTGCTGCATTTTTCTTACTCAATTAGCCTGAAATGGAACATGATCATGCTTCTAGCTGTAGTTTCCTTCCAGCACAGTGGTATCAGACCTTTCCACACATTATACAAATTGTATTTTATCATTGAAAATTAAATCTAGAAGGCAATGATGTCCAAGTACAGAATACCGTAAGGATATATGCGTGCTTCCTCCACTGCATTGGCTCTTAATGTGAATGGCGGACTGTCAGTCAGGAGTCGCTGCTCTCCCTGCAGTTCCGTCACCCAGGGCCCTTCCCCACCTTATGCCGACACTGCCGGGGAGCCATCTGCGAGGCAGCGCCTTGGGAAACCCGGGAAGCCATGCATTGTGCCCAGCACGCGTACCCCAGTGGGACATCTCCAGGCAGAGCGCTGGCAGTCCCTATCCTATCCTGTCTATCAGCAGAACTACAGCTACGGCCCGACGGGACACACAAGCCTGTTTGGCAGGGATTGAGTCAAGCTTCTCTTACACCATTTGTATCACAGCTCCAGGAACTACGGGTGTAACTTTTGTTCTTTATATAACAACGAAATGAAATTTGAGTTACTTGTGCCTATCCCAAATCACAGCAGCGACTGCATCTCAGCTAAGCGTTTTGTTAAATATACCTAAAGGAGGTAATACACACCTGCGGAAAGCCTAGCTATTCTCTGCCACTCTCAGCTGCTTTTTTGCAGCCGCTGCAAACAGGGAACACATTTGGCACCACAGCACCTACAGCTGCAGTGTCTGTAACGGTCACCATCAGCTCATGCCCACCGTGGGCTGGACTGAAGGAACCATTTCATGGTATCCTTGAGAGAATCCTTCAGGTTTGTTTTTCCTGAAATACCATTGCTTCTGCTGTCATTTGATTCAACCTGATTCCTCCCTCTTGCATTTTTTGTATTCAGCCACTGAACTCTTATACACAACTGTTTACTGTCATTCCCTTGCACGTACAGGAGCTGTTTGCCCTAATGTGTAGCTAGGAACAAAAAACCTGGTGCTTTTCAATGACATTATTTCTTCTTATGAAGGTATTGCCCCACACAGAAACAGTCTTGTACGTGTTCTGCCAGAGATCTGTTATTTACAGGCATTATATGGTTAGTGATCCAATTTGATCCCGCCAATTAAGCGTGGGCAGGATTGATAGACTCGCTTGGTGACCCTCCTCCCTTTGCCTTTCTCAGGTAGTTGTTGAGGCAGGAAAAAGTTCCCAGTTTACGTAGAGGAGATATTCCCCAGAGGCTCCCTGGCACCCCTTGAGGAATTGCATGTGTCAGGGAGAGCATCCTCCAGCCCCCCCGGCTTTCACCCCGAGCTGCTGATGCAGCCCCACCTCGGCTTCGGCAGCTGGAGGAGCAGCGGCTGACAGAGTGCTGCTGTTGTCACTCTGCTATTCAGAACAAAATGCCACCCATTGGCACTAACTATGATAAAAGCCTTCTTGAAACGTGGGGGGGGAGGATATGCATATATTGTTCATGTTTATGAAAAAAAAAAATCACCTACATCTGGGTCATTTCCTTTCATCATACCAAGTAAACCAAATGCAGCAAGCAAACAATCCAGATGCATGGGCATACTGACAGTTAAACCTCGCATTTTAAAATGACTGTGGTGCAAATTCATTCAGTTGGCTGTATCACACACCATTTATCTTGGAGAAGGTCTGCTCCAGAATGAGAGTCTGGGTTTGGTAAGTCTGTCAGTGACGGCTCTATTTCCCAGTATATATTTACACTCACATCAAACTTGGTGAGTGGGTTTGCTGTCGAACTCGCAAAGCGCAAACCTGACAGTTTGGTTTGAAATTCCCTTCTCTGCACTGGGGTCATACAAGAACACTGAATAGATGCATTTGCTATAGGTTATAGCAACCTTGACAGTAGTGAATGAATGATTGCTCCTAAAAAGTACGTTTTGTTCTGACATTATCACTTCATTGCATTCTAAAAGCGGCTAAACCAGAGCCAGCCTTCCCCATCTTTCCCCACCCCTGCTGCCATTCGGTATCTCTTCTGGTTCAACAGCCTGTATTTTCAGACTGATTTGAAGGGGTTATGGATTTACACCAGTGGGACACGATGCACAGTGGTAACATCTGAAGCGTAACAACTGCACCTTTTCCCAGAGAAGCACTTAGTGTATTGATGAAAGAAAAAGTATTTTACCCCTCTTGTGTGTCTAACTAGTCAATATCCCTATCGAAATGAATGAAATTCCCATGATCTGTTCCACTGGAGCCTATCTCTATTATAACTAAAACCAGGAAATGTTGCTGCAGACTTCCACGGGAGACTTCCATTTGCCTCATGAAGAACAATTGGTTAAACATTGCATCATTTACTAAACTCCTGACTTAAACAAAACTCATAGAGTTTTCTTGGTGTGGCGCACCAAGAAAGCCACGCTGTTTGTAGTTAGGGACAGCCCGGCTAGATCAGCAGCACCGGCAATAATAAAATGCTGTAAAACATAGATATGAAAAATGATGAACTGACTTTATATGACTATTTGTGCTTAAAATTAGGGCAGACACTTGAGAACTTTGCTGAGTCAGGGCCTTGATTATCGGTACCACTAATGAATGCGGACATTTGGGAAGGTATGTTTCATTGCTGCTATCATATTTTATTTTTGGAGATGTTAAAGAAACATATCTAGAAGATATAAAACAAGTAATTAAATTCCTGTTTTGTGTATTGCAGAGCAAATATTTGCTTTGAGTTTTATGGGCAAATCAAAATCATAAAGGCAGATGAGCTTTTGTTTAAAAAAGGAACTCTGATGGCTCAGCAGAAAAGAGTAGAGATGTTGGTTTTGGGGAAAAAAAAAAAAAAAGAAGCCTGACATGAACCACAAATGCATTTCATTACATGACACTAAAGATTAGAGTCTAATTACAATTAAAGAGAATGCGTTGAGGAGGACAGGGGTTGTCAGGTGCCTTCAATAACAGCAAACGTCCTCTCACATCTCAAGTTTGTGTGGAAGTCAAGAATGCAGACTGACTTCAGATAAGATATTTGATTTGTGTTTGCTCAGGAAGTGCTCTGATAGCTTAGCTAAAAGGAATCTGTATTTAATTTGAGTAAAACTTAGACTAGATAACAGCCAAGAGAATACCGGTGCTGGAATGGAACCAGCATTAGACAATGGAAACGGGCTGGTGAACAAGTTCCTAGGGAATGTTTGCTGAAGCACATTCTTTCTAGCGTGAACCTTGCAGAAAGTGAAATTCGAAATGCCAAAACTGCCTGTCTGGGACAGTTTTGGACACAGAAAAAAAATCAGTTTTTAAAGAGTACAATTCCATATTTTCCTTTCTTCTTTCTCTTTTATTTTTAATAACACTTTCTTACCCCTCTAAAAATTACCTTGACCTTGACCTAGTCAGAAGCGAAGGGAATATGAAATAGTTGTTATAGTTTTCAACAGTATTTTCAAGTTCAGGGGAGGGAAGGAGGAGGAAGAAATACGTGTATCCTGAAAGGTGACTGTTTGAAGGTTTCATAATTTCATCCTCCTCTCTAGGCTGAGCTCTCTGTCTGTACTGTGACTCTCACAGGCCTTTCTTGCAGAAAGAGGGCAGGCAGCCTGTGGTGGAGGTGCATGGTTTTCCAGGCATGTGGCAATGCAGCCAGAGAACTGGGCCCATAGAGGGTTCTGGAAGCATAAATCAAGAGCTTACAATTCCCCATCAGGCACTGCAGGCATTCCTGGATTTAAATATTGCCATTTTTTAGAGAAAATATTTCATTTAGGTTGATCAGCTCCCATTCTCCATAATTAACATATTATAAAATAAAGGACTTATTGCAAAAATTGTTTAAGATAGACATTTTTTTCACTTGCACTATTTTGGACTATGTCCACATTGGTTTTTCACCTCTCCATTGACCTTCCCAAAGCAGAGACCTAAGTTGGTATCAATGGAATGTCTGTATTTAACATACAGTTAGTTGCACAAGATGGGAGGGAGGTGCTTATCTCTTCTCCTTGGTACTCAGTGATAGGAT
This sequence comes from Stercorarius parasiticus, assembly GCA_013396915.1. Taxonomy (NCBI): domain Eukaryota; kingdom Metazoa; phylum Chordata; class Aves; order Charadriiformes; family Stercorariidae; genus Stercorarius; species Stercorarius parasiticus. The sequence goes on along the minus strand of VWZL01002274.1, from coordinate 57,605 downwards.
GCGTGGGTAGGGGTCAAAGCTGCACCAGGGGAGGTTTCGACTGAACATTAGGAAGGCAAGAGGGTGGTCAACCACTGGAACAGGCTTCCTAGAGAGGTGCTTGATGCACCAAACCTGTCAGTGTTTAAGAGGCATTTGGACCACAGAATCATAGAACCACAGAATGGTTTGGGTGGGAAGGGACCTTAAAGCCCACCCAGTGCCACCCCCTGCCCTGGGCAGGGACACCTCCCACCAGCCCAGGTTGCTCCAAGCCCCGTCCAACCTGGCCTTGAACCCCTCCAGGGATGGGGCAGCCACAGCTTCTCTGGGCAACCTGGGCCAGGGGCTCACCCCCCTCACGGCAAAGAATTTCTTCCTGAGATCTCATCTCAATCTCCCCTCTTCCAGTGTAAAGCCATTTNGATGCAGCCCAGGCTGCGGGGGGTTTATGGGCTGCCAGCGCACGGTGCTGGCTGATGTTTTGCTTGTCATCAGCAAACACCCCCCAGTCCGACATACCTATAGACGCTTTTCTTGTTGCCCTTGATCAAGGCATATTTTCAATATCAGAGATACTCTGACCAGTTTAAATGCATTTTGGTACTTTCACAGAATCTAGCTACCTTGCAAAATGTAACTTAGTCTGAGCTAGAAGTCTGTCTGCAAATCACACCTATTTTCTGCAGTTACTATTTTTGTATTCTAATGGGGAAACACACCTCCCCAGCCCAAAAAACGCAGCAACACACATTTTTTGTGTCTAGCTACAAGTAGGCCATGTTTCTAAGCTTCCCACCACATACTGGCTCCAGTGCCTGGAACGATTTCTCAGGCTGCAGGTATAGCTACATTTAGCTCCTGACCCCACTGTAGTCAGAGTCTTAGTTTATTAATACACCTATTCTTCTCCTTCCTGCTGGCCTTATTGATTTCCCCTTACTGTGAAATACTGAGGTTATTTTCAAACCTGTCTTACACCAGAAGGCTTGACTTTTCCCACTTGCACCTTGCCATGACAGATTTGCAAGCATGAGATATGAATTAAAAAACAAACCAAAAAGACGTGCTGGACTAAAAAAACATATATAAAAGCAAAGCTCTCGTTATACAACTTTTTTCCTAAAGAAAAATTTTAGAGTAGGATGCATGCGAAGTTTATTCTCTAGCTCTTCCTCTCACTTGCGACATTGCACTGTAAAAGGAATTTAGCATCATTGCAATCAGTTCTGTGTAAAAGTAGCCTCTTTTTTTTTTTTCTTTTATGAGGACTGATGGCACGTGCTCACAACTACATGGAACAGAGTGGACAAAAGATGCATTGAAGAGGCCTTGCCATCAAAAGTAGATAGAAACAGGATATTCCTTATTTACTGTGCCAAAGCTTCTGAAAAGAGACAGGCACGTCCAGAGTTTCTGCTGTCCCAGCTCACCCGAGTCCCAGAGCAGTGATACGTAAGAGTCAGGTCCTCACACAGGTCTCGCAGTACCAATCTTTCATTGCTTCAGCCTCCTATTGTACTGAAGGTGCACACCAAGCAACAAGCCGCAGACAGCGGACTTGCTTCATGTTTTCACTGGTTTAATATAAGGAAAGTTGAAGGAACGAGTCTATTCCCCAAAGAAGATGTCTGAACACAGAGCAGAGGTTGCTTGGGAAATAAAGACAAGTGCTTATGTGCTGGTGATTGGGGTAGAAAAACAAGATGGATTTATGGAACAGAAAGTTAGAAGGTGTTTTTCCTGTAGTTACCAAACAAAAAAATCCTAAGTTGTCTCCTCCTAAGTAAAATTGCCCACACAGCTGCAGTAAGAGTTGTATAAGCAGTACTACAATTACTACTGATACTAAGTTCAGCATTTCACACAGCACGAGCGATGTCCTAAACCACCCAATAGGCACTTCCATAGAGAAAAGCCTCTCTTCCATACCACGACAAAATTGCCACCCCAAAAATTCTAGCTGAGCACGGTTACCAGGTTCACCAGGAGATTTTAGGTCGTCTAACATTAAGTTTGTTACAAGCTGCGCACACAACCGGAATAGCTTGATGGAGAATGAGGTATTGGTTTGTTGCAGGAAAGAGAAGGGATGAGAGGCACACCCCAGGAATAAAAACAGGCAGCAGATGCTTTCACCTGGAGGTTCAGTTGTCAGGCTTTTAGGACCAATGTGCAGTTGGAAAACTGCTGTCAAAGCTGTAGAATCTCTTCGTTCTTGAAACAACAGGCATATTGCAAGGGACGTGCTCTCGGTAATATAGATCACTCCTGCAGGAGGCCTCTAAGGTGAAATGCCGTTGCTACTTTTATTGCCTGTTTTAAGCTTGAATTTCACAGAACTCTCTCTGTTCTGATGTATCCCACCTGCTGGTATATTTTTGTTCCTAATCACGGGGAGACTTGTAGCACATTAACCTTCCAGAGGAAAAGTATGTCATCTTTCAGTATTGCATCAGCAATAAGACTTGTGACTTAGATAATTTCTCTATCAAAAAGAACCAAAAGCAGTGGTACGGATTTTAAAAGGTGGAATAATTGCAATAGAACCACTCTTGTTACCATCACACGGCATTTGTAGCAATAAACGTCACTTGAATGGGGAATGCTAATTGATGAATTGCGATTAAATGAAGTTGTTCCATTCCCTGGAATGCTCACGCTATTACACAGTTTTCTCATCCACCTGCGTTAAAACTGTCCTCAAAAACCTGTTTGGAGCTCATAGCACGCCCAGTCCTGACCAGCAGCAGGATTTAGCCGCAGACATCAGGATAACCGCTCTGCTCTATTCCCCAGGCCACTGCGTGACCCTACAGCAGCATCCCCCGTCCGCGCCCGTGGAGCCAGCGAAGGGCACTGCAGCCTCTAAAACCCCAGAGACTGCCAAGACCGTGCAGCATTTTTAAATGTAGCATTTCTTTTTACTAATTTTTTTTTCCTCCTTCATTTTCAGAGTTACCAGTTGTTTTTTTCTTTTCAGTTGTCAGCTCTATGCCTGCAATTCTTTACTGTGGTTGAAGAAAGAGCCTGGAAGCTCGGAGCCCTGGATTCTCCCTGCTGCGCCTCTGGCTGGCCGGCTATTTATAGCCTTTCTCTCACTGAATTGCAGAAGCGTTGAGAGTTTTGCAACTATATTTTGGGGACTGAATCCTGAAGTGTTTACTGCCAGACAAAACTGAAGTGAATTAGTGAGATTTCTGCCTCATCGAGAGTATATATGAAAATAAATAAAGGCTAAAATTGTTGTTATGACGTTCTAAGGGACCTTTCCTTCATTCTGCTGAGTACATTTTCAGAGGAAAACACTTGCCGTTTTCGTGTAAGAACAGTCACTAGCTCCAAGACTACCCATTCAGGGGACATCATCCACAGGGTTTGCAACTGCGAGGGGCAACTACATGGCACATTCCATAGTACGAAATAAGGAGAAGGCTTACAATATAGGAGAAGCTGAGGACACCGGGCAGTTAAAACTCTGTAATTCTCCATTATCCACACCACGCCTCCAATTGTAAGTGCTGTATTCATAACCAGAGAGTTTATTTTCCTTAGCTCCACTTCGATATTATTTAAATCCAAATAAATACGAAGTTTTAAATAACAGGGAGGACAAACTGTGCTTTCTGAGAAAGGGAATTGGTACTCCTGCTTGAGCAGATGTTAAGAGTGTTTCTGAGTGTGCTAGACTCATTTACGAGTCTTTTTCGCACATTCGAATCTCGAGGACATCAGCAGTTTGTTCAATATTTTCAGCCTCCTTCCTAAATGCCACACTGGGAAAATGAGAGGAGGAAAAAAACAGAAAGAGGAAAAAAAGAAAAACGGAAAAAAAACTAGCACACAGAGCTGATCTTCTATCAGTGGGACAAACAGGGTAAGCAAGAGTCACGGCAAAATAGCCAAGGCAAGAAAGGCACAGACAGACAGTTGGTAAGATACAATCAGGCTGGAGAAACAGCGCAAGATGATTTTAAGATCCAAGCCGAAACTAGTCACCTTCTAGACTGTAATCCTGGGGCAAGTTTGCAAACACACGGTTCCCTCTGCTGCAGAACCAAGCTGACGCTTGCTCAGCATTAGCGAGACGGTCTCTGCAGCCGCGACATACAGAACAGCCCGCGCAAGCGGCACGTTGGAGCTCCGGTTCTCCTTTCTCCCAGCCTGTGTTAGTCACCCTCAGAGATGTGCTAAGGTTTCCTGGGCTGGAGATAGAGCGGGAACAGGAAGCATCCCTTTATACTAAGCTCTTGCAGTGCACAGAAGTGTGGGGCTTGGCTGTGTGTGCAGCACTGGGCAAGACAAAAAAAAAAAATTAATGTCAGTGCAGCAGTTTTGAATGAAAAGAATGATCGGTCCTAAGAGATGATGAAACTCGGCCACTTTAGTCTCTCCAAAGCACACTGATCAGCATATCTCTTGGAATGGGCTAGCTAAGCAATAAAAAGGTTTTTCTCTTGTTAAAAATATCAAAAAGGGAGGAAGAGAGGTCTCTATGGAGACTATGGTTTTGCAAGACTTAGTTTCTTTCCTGTTCTACTTTTCTTCTGTCCTTTATTGATGCAAGTAGTTAGACTTGTAAAAGGCTTAATATTAGCAGTTATTATGGAATTCCTCATCAGATTACTATAGATCCCCAAAGACCAGCTGCATTTTGTTATTTCAATTTGTATTTTCAAGTGAGCAGACCACAAGCCATCAGCACTATCAGAGTCACGAATCTATGCTTGCTTTGAAGGGTACTGTGGTTCAGCAGGAAGAGCATTTCTCTGGGAAACAGAAAACCTCGTTACTATTGCTAGGCAGTTATTGACCCAGCATACAATTTTGAAAGTCACTTCCCTCATCCTTGCATTCTTTTCCTTCTCGTATTTGGTGTGTCCTGTTTCTGGACTAAAGTTCTCTGAGGCAAGAATTTCTCTACCCGTGTTCCTCTAGAAATGCTAGTTCAACTTTGCTTCTGTACTGAGCTAACGAACAACAGTTTTTGTCAAGCAGCGTCCTCTTCTCTTGTACATTCTGATATAAAATACAAAGTCTTCCAGTTTATACTAGAAGACTAATAGAAGTTTCCTGACATTGCTAATTTCAGAAGGCTGAAGCTGGTGCACACAAGTAGAGGGACACTATCAGATAATTTATTTTCCCTCCTACACTGACAAAACAGAATACCAGTTTTATTTGTGTGTGATTTCCTGTTTTCAGCTGGAAGCATTTCACCAAATTTAAAACATCACCACCCCCTACACCCCCTCCCACCTCCCAGGAAAAAAAAAAAACAAACCACCGAAGACCAAAACCCCAAACCAAACTTCAACAAATATTTTTGTTTGGGTAGGAGGTTTCTTGGCCCTGGTGATTTTCCATCACACTTAGAAGGCCAGCCCCAGTGCTGTATTATCAGCAACAAGGCAGACACAGTGGTTATGGATAATGGGGCCAATTTTGCTCTCAGGCAACCCCAGTGACTTCATTGTCTGGTCTATCTGATGATAGGGTACAAGCTGGTGTAATGACTCATCAAGAAAAAAAAGAAATAGGAAAAAAGGCAAAGGCAGCCAAGTAAAGACACAAGGCTGTCTCCTAAGGATAACTGTAATAGCAAGGCAGCAAGACAGCTTCAAAACGCAGCAAGGAGCCAGAAATCTCTGCAGAGTGGGGTTCAGCAAAGAGCTATGATTCTGTGATTCACCGTGTGGAGCCTAGGGGTTTTTGCTTTGTTTTGTTTTTTATTTTGGGTGGGGTGAGTGGGGTTTTTTGCATTTTCTTTTAATAAAGGCAGCCTCTTCTTTCTTGCTCCCAAATAGCCCGTTTCTCCTCTTTCCTCTGAGCACACAGACCAAGAAAGGGACGCGGAAGTTAGCTCCCTTTGTGTGTTTACTAACTTGCAGCAATAGCAACTCTTCATAATCACTGCATTTGTTTGATACAAGCTTTTAAAAATGTTCCTTCATCATATGAGTCTATTATATCATTACTTCATTCTCAGAAACACAGAAGGCCCCAGACAGGGTCAGGATCCCTCGTGCAATGCACTGTACAGACCCCTGCTGAGAAAGAGTCCCAGTTCTTACAGCATTTAAATAGATACATCAATCAAAGGGAGAGATATAAAATGGCTAGCAGCCAAATTAGATGAGCAAGACATTTAAATTCCCCGTGCTCCAAGCCTCCTGCCAGGTCCTCTCCCTCTGCCGAGGTACACGGCAACCTGCTGGGAGCAGCAGCCCAACAGACTCTGTTCCACCTGCCTCCGAAAACATTTGAACCGCCTTTAGCCGGAGCTGGCTGGGAGTCGTCTGGTCACCAGAATCATCAGAAAACTTAGGGAGAAAAGCTGCAATATTTGTCCCTGTGACTGTGAAAAATTTTGCTAAGTTATGTTTTCTCAGCTCATCCCACTGCATCTATTCGCTCCGCTCATGAAGACTTGAAGGAACATGAGTAAAGGACTGGAAAATTACACTGGAACAGGATCAGACCAGTTAAGTGACAGGAGAGCCAACACCACAAGAAACAACCCAAAAGAATTCTTGTGGGTATTTGGACTGATACTAATTAATTTTTCAGTTTCTGAAAAGTGTTCCCAAGCTAAAAAACTGTAATGTCACCTCAAGCCCACTTAAAATTTTTACAGCACCTTTATAAAATCCTCGGTATAAAGGATTTTAATGGGATTAGAAGTCAGAACATAGGCAACACAGTTTAGGGATCGACAATGGAACATACATAGTCTCAAAGTGTTTGAGGAGTCACGCTCTAATGTACTAGATGCTTGAGAACATACTGCTGGTATTCAGGAGTTATGGAGATAATGTTCTGATTGTGGCTTGAAGTCTGTAATAACAAGCCATATGTTCTCCTTTCCTGAAAAATTATTCTTTATTAATTCTATCAATAGTTACCCTACGAATTCTAAGGCAAAAAGCATATAATCTGTTCCTATGGCATTTGAGTAAATTCTGGTTTACTTTAAAGGTCCGATAATACTAAAAGGTCTCTTCGGGATATTTCTTACTATGAATCTAATGGATACATCTTCAGACTTTATTCCCTTTATTATTTTATGCATCAGTAATAGAAAGACAAATCTGCCCTGATTTAACTTGAATGAAAATTTGCTTCTACAGAATCCTTCTCACAACGGAGGAAAAAATAATATATGAAACCCTGACCTCATGGCAGCCCCAAACCTTATCAATTGGTTTTAAATGGTAAATCTCAATTAATGAAGCTGAGAGTCCAGCCAACTCCCTTGGCTTTCAAATACAGGTAGGAACCATCCTAAGGGAAGAGGATCTATCACAACATCGGAGAACCCAAGCACCTGCATTTGGTTCAGAAATGCTGCCATCTTAAACTGGAGGGTTGTATACAGTCCTCGTGGACATAAAATCGTGATAGCCCACGCAGAAGATTTTTCTACATCTCCCTCCAAACAAACAATTCATGTTGAGAGAGGACCTAGTTAAGCGGTTTGACGTACTTTATCTCATCCTCAAACCAGAAGTCTACTACAGTTACCTAGATTAAATTTGAAGCTCAGTTCCTTCATTTAGAAAAAAAACCCTAAACAAATAAAAACGCAGCACTTCGTGATAATCTCTCTCTAATCATCAAGTACACTCACTGTTTGAAAAATCCTGCATACCCAAACTAATGATCCATGTAGGGCAGAAACCCAGTGTTCTCAGTGCTGTGTAAGACAATGCTTAACAAATAATAATAGTTATTACTAAGCCTTATGCACCACTGCACTTTCTAATACTCCCTTGAAGTGAAAAGGACAAGATGTGATAAGAAAAGCTGTTCCCAGGCTATTGCCCTCTCTAATGGAATCCCCCATAAATCTCGGACAAAAACCTTGTTTTGGGGATGTTTCCTATTTGTTCCTCACTAAATTAATTTAAAATTGGTTTCAGGTAAGTAACCTCCAACATAAACCTGGTTCGCACAGTACACTGTGTGCCAAGTAGGACTGCATCTGTTTCCACATTTCACATGCCCCTTTGTTCCGAATCTTCAAGGACAAGGATAGCGAGACAGCGTGGGGCAACTACAACTTTGTTCATTTGCTGGTTACTTCGTAAGCCTCACGTTATTTGAGCATACACGAGTTAATTTTGCTAAGATGGTACCTAATTCTTGTATGTCACAGTATAACCAACATCACAGGAGTTTGTGAACAGTCTGAACACTCACGATAAAAAATGGAGATGAAAAGTTAGAACTGAGAATTTGTAGAATCAACTTGCTTTCCAAGCTGGTGGCTACTAGAAATGGTTGATTCCTTGAGAAGAGAAAAAAAAAAAAAAAAAGACCAGAGCCTTCTGGATGAAGACTTGAAAGAATTCAGGAGGGAGTAGCTCCTTCCTCCTCTCCAGATGGAAAACAACTGCTCTAAGCAACATAGCTACATTTCAAACGAAGGAATCGGGACAAAGATTTTCATTAAGAGCCACTGTGCCGGGAAGAGTGACCTGCTAGTCAGCTGTTTAAATTCCCTGTTTGCAAACATTACAAGAATACACCACCACTGTAAATCCAGTTTGAATCTCCACGCAAGCTCCATCTTCTGAAGGACTTCTTCCCCCCCCTCATTCGTAGCAGAAACAGAGTCGCAGAAGCGTACTTCAATTAGAAGGCAGTGCAGTAAAACATACACAGCAAGAAGGCAGTGTTTCAGCCCCAACAGAAAAAGGGGGTAGGAAATAGTTATGCTTAACCCCACTTTTTCGGGGGGGTGGAATTCAAGTCATAGATTAAGTGATCTGGTCAGAGTGGGCTTGAAACCAATGACCTCCTTAGTCACCTCTGAATATCTGAGGCAGGTTATTGTCTTTCCACTCTTTTCCCCCACAACGCCCATCTAATTAGGCTTGCCTCTCTCCAGCAAAGGGGAAAATGTATTTTGGAAATTAATTTGAAATTTTATCCCAGACATCCCTTAATAAAAAGGACGGACTGTAAGCCAGAGTATCGTACAGTATTACTGTAAAAATTATTACGGCAGCCAGGTACCAACACACAAGACTTCATTATTTACAAGACCAGCGCAGAAATTTTATTCTTCCTTTGTGGGAAAATTAAAATCCTCTCAAAGTATTCAGGATGCCTCAAAACCAAACACATCTATCAGCACAGACGTCTGGTTACTGAACTATCCAGTACCTTTTAATAGAAAGCAAATTGCAGGTCTATTGTAAAATCTGTATCAGCTACATGTAAAACTATCAGATACCTTCAATGATTTAGTTTCTAACAGCGAACACTTTATCTGGTTCCAATAATACGATGTATTTTGCTTTGTGGGTCCTACAGAGTCAGCTATTTAACGCCGCTTACAGAGCGGCGCGGACGGGCAGCAGTGGGGTCAGAGGGACCCTGTGGCTGTCGCGGGACGCGTCGCGCTGCAGAACGACACGGGTGGCAACAAGCGGCGAGTGCAAGTGCTGGAGATGGGAACCCAAACAGCCACGCACTCGGCAGCTCACAGTAGCAGGGTGCAGATTAGCATCAAGGTCAAATAAACATCATAAAACATTGCTTAAGCTGTCAATTAAAGAACAAACAAGCTCATCATAATTATACAAGACAATTGTTATCTGCTGGGTGTTAATTAGATACATTTTATCAGAGCTGCTGTCACTGAATAGAGACTAGAACTGGTCAAAGATACCTTTTTTAAAATTGTAATGATTTCATCACTAGTTTTGTTCTTCTTTCAGATGAGACTAACATCTTATTTTCCCTGGGTATGTTTTATTAACTATACTCCTTTTAAGAGGTTTTAAATTTTCAAAATAAATTTATCTAACTGTGTGATTAAGCCTACCAAAGAAAAGCACGTGTAAAGAAAGATCTAAAAATAAAAATTGTAAAAGATATTTTCACTTTAAAATGGAAATTAAAAAATATTTTTTGAAACTGTATAGGGAAAAGTTAAAGTGTTCCATTTTATTAATTTTAAATTAAATGGAAATTTCAACCCACTCTAAGTGATAATGAAGGACTAAAATGCCTGGAAGATTAGCATGTAGCTCTTGAGTAATGCAGCGGCAGATCTGGCCCATTATCGAAGGGTTCCTCACTATGCGAGTTCAGCTTTGGGTAAAATCCTCAATGCAAGCACGACAGATAAGATGGTCCCAGAGTCCTCTAGCAAAAAAAGGCTGCAGCCCCCCAGTGCCCACTCCTCACCCCGAGAGCAGGGATGTGAAGCTATCTCAGAGGCACACAAGGATGGACTAAACGCCGGAAAACGCCCAGTTCTGCTCAGAGTCTGATTACTAAGGGAGAAAGAGAGGAAGAACGTCACAGTCACACACTTGCCTCCCCCGTTGCCCTTCCATTAGAGCAAGCCTCTCTCCATACTTAATTCCTTTCCATCCTCAGAATTCACTGTTTATCTGTCCAGGTAACAGTTGCCTTAATGTATCACTTTCTGGCAAGAAAAGACAGATGTCCAATATTTATTCAATCAATAGAAATATCTAAACTTCCCGCCTTCGGGGCAGGGACCTTTTGTTCTCTATTTGTATGTGACCGAACACATGACAGGAACTTCCTGACCACATTGCACTGAGCAGCAGCAATAAAAAGGAGGGTTAGTAGGCCAGCAGAAATACCAAAGTGCAAGTTTCATTTGAGTTCAGGATTTATTCGGTATGAAGATAACCAACATTTATTTCATAAGATACAGACCTTGGTATAATTTGTATTGGTTTTAGCAGAAAGAAAATACCAGAATTTTTTTGAGAACAGTGGCACAAAGGTTTACCACGCACAGCCTAAAATAGTGTGAGAAAGGAACTGACTTCAGCTTTAATGATAGTCATTAAATCAAAACAGTGGGAAATGCATTCCTTGTAAGAACATGGCCACTGGAGGTTCGCTCAGTCCTAAACAAAGAGCAGCAGTTCGCGGCCGTAGGGGAGATACTGTGGGTATACACTCATCTAAGGTTTAAAATACAAACTCGCCGTCTGCAGCAAGCCTGGGGATGCTGGTGACTGTTGCGAGAGACATTTCAGGTTGCGCTCATCCCTGTATCCAACGATAGCATTTCTCCGGGGTTCTTTCACCATCTCTGCCTAAGTGACTGAACAGCTGCATGTTGAAGCTTTATGCCGAAAGAATTTAAGAACGAAGAACTTCCAGAGTTATAGATGCATGAAACAGTACATCCGCTCACAGACTATTTCAAGCAATATGAAGTGTTTTCATGGCAAAAGAAGTATTATGGACATATTCCAAGAAGAAGTACTCCAGTACAGTGACAAAGTTCAACGTGACTCATGTGCAGGTAACTGATAGTATTAACACAAACAGAAAATTTGAGGTCACTACTTGCAAGCAGTATAAAAATCAAGTCTGTTTTCTAGGAACACTGAAAAGGAATTACAAGAAAGGCAAACTGAACAAAGATAAAGTCAAATATTTAATATATACATGTATATGTAATATTCATCTAACAATACCTCATTCATAGCTTATGCAACCCAACTGGATCACAGGTTGAAGACATGTCCTCTTGTTTCACAAGTTAAACATTATCACACAATGTCTTTTTTTCCTTCCCTCCTACATTAGATGTCTGCGCCACCGGTTAGTGGTAGATACAGCTGATACTTGGGTGAAGAGCTGGGACCTTTCACATCCATAGAGGTAAGCAAACTCAGGACAAAGAGATAAGGACTCGGAGACTATAAATCCTTTGAACTATGCAGAGCCAGACCCAAAGCTTAAGTGAAGCTTGATGTCGTGATCCAAAGACTATTGAAAGCGACGAGAACCTTTCTCTTGCTGGATATTGAGAGGTTTTGCATCAGCAAAATCGGCAGCAGGCAGACATTCAGATTAAAAAATAATCTCGAAAGCAGACGGCAGAGGAGGGAACAGAAATAACAGCCAGTCAGCAGAGCCTGTTAACTTTTCGTATTCTTTACAAGTTTGATCTAAGACAGAATTGTTCCTTTGCACTTGGGCTTCTTGCCAAAGGTGCTTTTCAAAGAGCCATTTGAGATAAGAGGAGGCAAGCATCTATCACAAGTCACCGTTGTCAGTTCTAGGATGCACGATCGTGAACATTCATTTACACAAGATGCCACCAAGAATGGAGGAAGTCAAAGCAGCGTTCATTGACAATTCTGCCTCCCCTCCTCTGACCTGGCAACTCTGCTTCTGGTGATCCAGCCTTCCAGAAGAGTGATACTTTGAAATGTCCTTTATGTTTAGAAATTAGAGATATGTAACCCGTAATTCAAACATGAATTTCCATTACCTTGTGTCTTTCAATGACACAAGTGAACTAATATGGAAGAAAGGCCTGAGAGATACAAGGAAATCCCACACCTGGGAGCTAAAGGAGCAAAACGTTTGACTGTATTACTCATATCCCCAGAGATGTGAGCATTGTGAAGAAAGAGCTAAACAGGAGTTATCTGATACTGGAACCCATAGACAACCTGGGGAACAACAGCACTGCCACCAACTAAGGTAATCGGGTGTGAGTATCCGTCTGCTGGAGAAACAGTGTGGGCAGGGAAATCCAAAATTCCATGGCCTCATTCCAAACGAGAGTCCAGAAGCCATTTGTATTAGATTAGCCAAGGGGCATGACCGAGCATCCTCAACAGCAGCATTTCTCACCCCGTCTGATAAGATTGTGTCAGTATGTGCACGTGTGCTGCAATAACTGAATTATATGTTATTTAACAGCAATAAACAACTCCTCTCTCTTCAAATGCCACATTAGAATGAGAATCAAAGTCCCTTAAAATTCACAGCTTGAGAAACTCACATTAAAGTATCTGAAAAACACCTGCAGTCATGCCCTGACAGACAAAACACTGCCTCTAAGGGCTGCTCGCTGCTGTGGTTCCTGTCTCAGCTCCTGGCACGGAGTTTTCCCTGTGTGTGCCTCCTGCTGACCCACACCTACACGCCAGGCTCAAGAGGCACCAACAGACCCACTTTTAGTGTCGCATGTAGGGCGAGCAGGGGAATTCTCTTTCCTGTCTGGAACAATTCAGGTTTTGTTTGCTGTGTTCTCCAAAGGCAGAGATAGATACCGAAGAGCACGTTTTCCAGAACTCCCTCACTGTGCACGCCAAGCAATGTGTACACCTCTCTACTACCTTCCATGAGGACAACTGAGTTCCTGTTAGAGTTCTGTTCCAGTACCTAACAATCAAATTACAAGAAACTCAAATCAACAGCAACAAAATAATTCATTGCAAGTAGGCATTTTTATACTGTTATTTCCTTTTACTTCATATTTTACAGCAAAAGGCTGGAAGGATGGAAATTCCATCTTAAACTGACTGGAGTGCCAAAGATCAATGGACTGAAGAAAACTAGAAATGGTAGATGGATTTATAGAACAAGTTCTTTCCGTTTTCCTTCAACAAACTCAAGCAAAGCAAGTTCCATCTTCTCCATGAGAAGCAGCCAGGTTTGGTACTGGAAGCGTCTCTGGTACATCTCCCACTGTGGGGCAACGCTCCCCGTGAAACCCACTGCGCTCCACAGAAGGCAACTAACGGGTTCCTGCCGCCTTCAGAGTAGTACATTCTGCAGAGATGGGTACCCTCTCAGGAGAGCGTTCTGTATGCAAAAAGTAATTTGAGGGCCAATCAGGAAGACACTGTCTATTTTTATATTACAGATGGAATAATCCAGGCAGCTGAATTAAATCCTTTATAGTAGGGGACCCTAAGGGTTTTTAACAGTGGCAGTTTCTTCCCTTTTCTCCGTCTAGTAACACTCTTGACTTCCTTTAAATGCCGTCTCTTTGACCCACACAAGAAAAGGTTGGTTGTCCTGCTGTCCTGCAAGTACATTTACGTGCCACATTTCTAGAAATGCGGTAGTATTGTGATTTTGGAATAGAAACACAAGGAAGAATAGCACACAAAGACAGAAACATAAATACATGGGCTCTAGAGCTCACTAGGACACTGAAATTCACAAAAGAGGGAAGATACAGCTGTAATCACCAGTTTTGAAGGCAGCATCAGGGAAATCAACAGCAGACATAAGATCACATCTTAGCACTGCATATATTGTAACAATGAAGAATCTGCCAGTTAGTGTGCACGGAAACCTTTGCAACCTAAATAATACAAATGTTGGCGGTTTTCTGCTAATTCAATTATACCAATGTTTTCACATGTATGTGACGCATGCACAGAATATCAAACCATTCCTAGGCAAGCTGATGAATGGCAATCCAAACCTGATGTATCGTCTGCCTGAAAAGCTCCACTGGGCTCAGAGCACCTCCACTGCCCTGCTACTCCATTCCAACTTCTCCTTAGTTCTCAGTAGCTGGTGAACTCATAGGTAAGCAACAACACTGCATATTGTTAGGGAAGATAAACCCAGCGGGTTTACGTGGTTACATTAGAGAGCACCTCAAAGACAGCAGAGTGGAGATCTTGAGTGCTTCACACACAGCACGTGCCTCCTAGTTGGTGCATAAAACTCATAACTGACTTAATTTCATAAAAGGGGCAAATAATGTAAGGCTTATTCTTGTCTTCTGAAAGTTGGATTGTTGCGTATTAACTTACACATTTACCATTTTGGTCCACCCGTGCACCACTTAGTTTTTTTTCACTGGATGCTTAACGTAACACCTACCTCATGCTACACTAACTATGATTTCATTCATGCCATTGCCTTCACATTCAACCATCATTGGTGGCTACTAATGTAACCTCTAACATGATCACACCACTAATTAGGTAATTGCTGTTATTCTTGAATGCTACCGAAAGGTTTCCCCATGCAGCACTTTTTTTTCACTGCAGGAAGATGGCAGTGACCTGCAGAATGATGAGAAGGTGACTAAACCGGTCTCCCGGTATCCCAGTTAAATTAGAGCCATCATCTCTGATGGTTTCAAGTCCCAGAAAGGAGCCTGCAGGAAACATCCCCAGAATTTTATCCAAGTTATTAGCATCATGATGCAATGCTATGTGTATGAATGCATTCTCATAGAATCACCGACCACACAATTTATAGTGTTGCAATCTGATGAAAACCACGTGTTACATCCTAGAAAGAATATACTGCCCACGTTGTACAAGAGGCACCTGCTGAGTCATTTAAATATATTTTTATGTAGCTTTGTCAAGTTTACAGACTCAATTGAACTTTTGTAGAAAAGAGAAGAATTCAGTGCATCGTACAATAGATATTGTTTAGTCTAGTACGCTGATTTATGCTCAAGTGGGATAAAAATCTACATTTAGTCTTCTCTATTAGAGCTTCCCGAATACTGCCAAGAACTACTTCTTGGAATAAAAATGAACATTTGTTCTCATGTTTGCAATTCTCTTTTTTTTTCTCCTTTCACTAACAAATCATCGGAGTATTTTATTTAATTTTTTGTTCTATTTTTAGGAACATTGACAGAAAATTCAGATCGTGTAAATATTTCTCCAACTCTTCTCCTCATTTCCCCCATTATATTTCCTTTGGGAATGATTTGTCTTATTGTCTTCATGACTTTTTCCTCCATTTCTTCATAAAAGCTACAATTAAGCAGGCATAGAATAATAAAAAAGAAAAAACCTCAAACAACAAAACCCCCACATGGCTAAGACAGCTAACTGAAAATCATAAACCAGGCAAACGTGAAGGGCTCACGACCAGCCCAGTATATTTGCATGAAGCACGCACCAAACAATACAGCAGAGGCAAAACTATGAAAATTCAGTCGTGGTAAATCCAAAAGCAGAAAAGGAATAAAACTTTCGAATAAAGTATTTAATACATCCAGTTCTGCTCCCTCTTCCTTATCCAGGACCCAGCCCGTTCAGATATTCACACTATTGAAACGTCCTCCACAGTTATTTTGAACTAGTCTGCAGAAGTCTAAGGAGTATAAAATGTTCTACATACTACATATCTCGTTTTTTCAGGGTTTCTCCTTCACCTGCTAAAAACATTATCAAAAAGCGTTTCAATGATGGTTCATCAGCGCAGACGCAGTGTACAAGGCAGTGCAACTGTCATGCAGAAGTTAAGTCAAAGCAGGCACAAAACTGCACACCTCTCCCCTACCACATCAGTAGTCCCGGGAATACAGACGCTCGGTGTGTAAAGTCTGTAGAGGATATTTATATGTCAAGTTGCAAGTATCCTGCAAATACTTTTTCCTCTCTCCAAAGCATAATGCAGAGCATATAATTTAAATAGATTTATACATATAATGTATATATTTATTTTGTAATGGAAAGGAAGAAAAAACAAAGGGATCAAAAAGACTAGGTTTTTTTAGCATTATCCTAAAAACCTACCACCAAGACAGTACTGAACACAAACTTTTATATTTACACCGAGAAACACATGACCTTCGCAACATTAGCACATGTACTGTGGAATGTGGCTTTTAACAGGATACAGTTGTAAAAACGATAGGTCATTTTAAGTCTATACAGAGATGTTCTGGCTCATACTCTGGAGGCAAAGTAATGCACGTGAGCTTTTAAAAGATTCGGAGTGGCCCCGCACATTCTCCCACACCTCCGGCGGCCATTGGTTTCCCAGGAAGCAGAAATAACAACAAGCTTGTGTGCGCTGCTACAAAGCTGAGAGGTTTTAAAGATGAATTCATGAATTTTCTAAACCCCCAAGAAAATATCTAAAATACCCAGCAACAACTTTTGGATGATCCCTTGCTTTAGAGATGGATTCAAGGCGCAAAATTTGCATTTGAGTCATCATTTCCAAAAAAACGACATCTGAGGCATTCAAAGCCTTGGGCCTGATTTAGGGTCTCCCTGTTGTGAACATCACCGAATTTAAGTCAGCTACTCCACCGAGTACCTCTGAACTCTGCACCTTTATTCTGGCAAATAAAGTGTGGATGCCTGTATTCCTCAGTACAACTGAGGATTTTGTGAGAGAGAAAGGCAGATTTCGCCTTAGAATTTTGTACAACCTCATGACTTGGGTTTTGTCCCGAGCCAGTCAAGGTTTGTCCAAAAGCAAGAGATATTTTATGAATCATAGCCAAACATCCTTCCCCTGGGAGAGGGAGAGAAAGGGGTTTCTCATCACTTGCTGGGGTGAATTACAAGAATTATGTGACCGGATCGGGGAATTTCTTTCTGAGCAAGACCCACTTAACTCCATTCCTCCTGAAGGAACAAAGACATGCAAGAGCATATTTCTTTGTGCTGCTGCCATATAGTGGAAATTTATCATAATTAGGGAAACAAATTGCCAAAAACAAATATTATTTGCAGATGGATTCCTCTGTCTTCTGTGAAAAGTCTCTGTTTACATTTCAAATGAGTGGAAAAATAAGATTATACATTTGAAAAAGCCCCCGGCCAACTATTAGGAGAGACAGTGGAGCTCTGAACTTTCTCCTGCAAAACACACCTGAAAGACTTTCTACTATCTCAGCATGTTGACATTATTTAAATTCCTGTCTTACTGAAATATAGCCAAAGCTGAAGCTCTAGCCTCCAGAAAATAAACCCTTGTTTAATAACGTGATGGGTAAATGTATCCAGGAAGTGTCACAAAATAAATCTGAGCTAAATTAAACAAAGCCGACTTCCTTTCTTATGTCAGATGCCTCTAATTTTGGCAGTTTGGGATAACAAAGGAAAGAAAGAAAGCACTTAGAAATCAAAATGTCTGTTTAGCAACAGAGCTATAAAGTAGCAGCAGCACATTTCCAAATCTGTAACGGAATCTAACAATGTATGACCTGGGTCCTCTAGCTACAGCGTACACAAATTTCCCATTGGCTTCAGTCAGAAGCACGTTATTTCTCTTTATTTACAATGTTGGCGATTGCTTAGGAATATGGCACAGGAGGGCTATGCATCAGAGAACACCAGAGGTTGTGTTCATCCCTCCTGTAGAACGCTAGATATTCTTGCCACTCCTTGACTTTCAGATAACGGTTTCCTACAAACCATCTGCTTGAAGAACAGAATGTCAGGAGAGAAGACTCATGGGCACCAACACCTGACGCGTGGAGCTACAGATCACAGAAGCCATTAAAATAATGGTAGACATGGTTCTTCATTACTGGTAGATGTGGAGAATTGGTAGTCAAGACTTACACAGGCTATTGATAAACATCCTTGTAAAATAAAACCGATTAATACAATATATGGGGAAAACACAAACATTTAATATGAAGGAAGGGCAATTTGGGATCAGACCAAAACACAGAGAATTGTGAGACTGCAGTCTTTTTCTCCATGATAACCAAACTTCTCCTGCTCATTGTTTACTTCCTTGAGTACCTGGCTCACCCTTTCAGTTTCTCCTCAGCAGAAGCGCACTGTGTTTCGCAGCGTGCTCTCCAAGGCAGGGTTACAGGGGCTTTCAGCAGCACTGCAAGTCACAAGAGCAGGATTTGCAGGCTGCTACCTGAGCCTGTCACCTCTCGCAGATGAGCTCCCCAGCTGGCTGGGCAGATGCTGGCTGAAGTGAGGAAACAATTATCTTTGCACCTGGCCAAGTCCTTTAGATCTTGCTAAGAGATAGATGACCAACCATGATAATATGTCCAATAGTGGCCAAGAATATTTAAGAGATTATATATAAAATTTCGCTAAGTCTTGTAGGTAGAGGTATTTTTTTTTCCCTCCAGATTCTCTCTGGATATAAGGAAGCCTACTCCCGTGCCATTCTAACCTCACTCACTACTCTGGACTGGGGCTTCATTTCTTCGTAGCACCAGATGCTTCTCTGATTACAGAGTCACATGCCCTTGTGAGTAAGCCACACTTAGCAATATATTTTGGGTGGGGGCAGAAAAAACAGTCTGTCAAATGAAAAGTGGAAACTAGAAGAAAATACTTATCCATTGAAACAAACCAGGGTGAAAAAAAAAAAGATCCCTCCGCCAAGCTTTGCGTCTCTGGAGATTTATAGAATGTGCTGTTTGCGTTATTTAGTACATTGCAATTGCCCCTTTTCTAAAGAAGAATGCGATTTCAAGCCGTTTCTCCACTCACTGCTTCCCTCTAATCTCTTTTTCTGAGCCTCCATTCTTAATGCCTCTCTGGGAGCACACAGGTGATGCTGAATGCTAATGAGATAATACCCACTGCAGCTCTGGACCAACAGGACCTCATTTCACCCCTTCAGCAGCAGCCAGCTGCCAGGTACTTCATCAGGCACCGTACGATTCTAGTCGCCCAGCCATTGGCCACTCATGCAGTGGGCAGCCTAGAGGTAGTATGCCTGCAGCTCTTAAACTGTGGGGCTTCTCCATTAGTACCGTAAGCATAGCCATATACACGATGAGGAAGATACAAACAGTAGAATACCAACAGCAAGTGAGAGAACAGTCTTTCCAGCAGATTACTCGGGTGGGGGGGGGAGGGTGGAACATCTCTAAAGGAGCATCAGTTTTCCCTTACAAACAAATCAATTACAGCCACACGCTTTGCTCTCCCATAGCACCCTCCATCTGGTAGGAGACTTAAAAAAAGAAAAGTTTTCACAACAGTCTTCAAGAAAGGAAATATTACCTTCTTCACACAGATGAAGAAAACAAGGGGCAAAGAATGATGTCCTCAGGATCGAATAGAACAAAGACTAAAGAAAAACACCCGCAGCATGCTTGTTCAGCACTGGGGGAGTTCTTGGAAGCATGAGATAGTTCCACATATTGTGATCACAGAGCATCACATGGGGTAAAGGAGGGTATGGGAAAGTCTCACTGCTTCCCACAGAAAACCCCACAGTAATAAGCCCGGGGAAGGAGTTTTCCCAGAAGACTTCTTCCCACATCACTTATTTGAGAGGGTGGGACATCAAACCTCAAAACATGCAGCTTGACCTGACATACTTGTTTTTGCACAGTAAGCCTCAGGCAGAGAAGGCAGCTGCCTGCTAAAGGCATCCTGTTACTGCCATGCGATTCCAGAACTTGATTTTAGCCAACTCTCTCCCTACCAGTCCTCCAGTGTCTTGTTACAGGAGGAGACCTGGGCCAAGGGAGCTTTCCAAAGGGAGAACAAACCCCTAAGATCTGATTAGTGGAAGACATTGCATGCCCCATGCGGTTTCTTCCTCTGTGGGAAGAGAGGAATGCAGCCCGCCCTGTGCGCCAAAAGTAGAGTCCTCAGGGCCAGGTAATCTTGAGTGCGTATCCTATATTTGACACTACCTGACACTCTCTTCCAGTAGGTAGATCACTGGCACTCTGGGCCTCAGTTTACTCCTTGTCACCTTAGTGAGCTGCTTCACTGCTATGAAGCCGTGTAAGAATTAAAATGGTAGAGCCCATTCAGAATGAGAAAGCATTATTAATTTTTCTGAACTCTCTGTACAGTTTTGTAGTTGCCCTCGGTAGGTCACAAACCGCCTGTTTCTCACAGCAATTGAAATGAAGGAATCCCTCATTTCTTTCTTGAGTAACGATAGCAATAAATGCTACGCCACTATGTACTAAATCAGCATAACCCTTCACGGCTCATGTGTCTTGAAAGTGTTTATTGAACTTGTTTTGAACCGAAGAGGACTGCAGCACCCTAGTGAAATATGACGGAGGAAGAAGAGGTAGAGAGATCAAACAAGTCTGACTTATTCTAAAAAATAACTGCTCCAATCTCATAATGATGGAAAATTTCTGGAGAGACTTGTTTTCTTGCTCCTTGTTGGGAGCCTTTTTGGCTCCCAGTAAGAGCTAGAAACTTTGAGAGAAGGGGGTGTTAATATAAATGAATTATTTTTAAGAAGCCCAGCCAAGTGCATAAGAGAAGCAAGGCGACTTCAGCCTCCAGAGAAATAACCTTCAAATCACAATTTGACAAACAATATCAAAAACTATCAGAGAAGCGAGCGATCCAGCTGACTGCAGTGTTTTCATTCCCTTCTCAGCAGTGTGACCTCATCACAGTCGCACTTGCGGAGAATCCTATTACTGCTGCCTCAGCTGCAAGACAAAGGAAGGTTACAGACAGCGCTCCCCTCTGTGCCGTGCTAATCAATACTTTTTATCTAATTTCTTTGCTTCAAGATACAGGAAAATAAGGTGCTGCATTTGAAATGGAAGGCTGGGAATAAGTGAGCTTTGTGGGAATCAATACAAAACAGAATAGCTGACAACGCCATCCTGCCTGAAACACTACGAAGACACATTTGAAGTTCCTCTAATTATCTAGATGTTTGTATTTTTAAACACTGACTTAGTGTCTGCAGAAAAATTGGCTTTATTTAACAGCCATTGTGGTTTCAGAACTTTTTATGCTACTAGTTAGTCTGCTCAATTTCCTTATATTTCTAGTTTGGATGGAAGTTTCCCTTTTGGTGTCAATTTAGGGCTCAGCACGAAGCGGTTCTGCCACCTTGCTGGATCTAGGTAGGTAATTTACACATGGTAACGGAGCAGGCTGAACGTTGTCTAGCAGGGATCAACACAGCCCAGTCAGCAGACAGTAGCAGATGTACTTTTTTCCATTCATGCTTGATAACTTTTAATAACCTCACATTACACAACTTCATCAAATTAACTAATAAGAAACATGAAAGCCCAGCACTACTTAAACTAGAACCAGTGGGGTTAAGAAATCCCCTAACAGTCAAAGCAGCAGCCCACAGATACTTAACTCAGAAGAGGGCAAGGAATCAGAGTTAAGAGATGTAAAATCATCTTCAGCTATACTCCGTCGTGAAATGGCAGTGTCAATATTAAGCACACTCTGCCTCCTCCCAAACACTGAAAAGCCTCTCTCAACCAAAGCACATAGCAGAGTTGAAAGGAAGGCTGCTCAGCCCACTCCACTTGCCTTAGTGTCTCCCTGGAGAGTCTTCCACTGAGGTATCATCTGTACCAGCCAAAACCCACTCCTTTCCCCCATCTCAAACTCTTGTAGTGTTCCTGTGGGAAGTCATTAATTCCTTACAGCTGGTGGGGCTCTGCACTCATGACAGGCAGCTGTGTTACTGCATCCTCCCCTGCGCCCCGAGGGGGAATTAACACTTTCCCAACAGCCCTGTAGCCAAGTCAATGTGCACTTCTACATATCCCCTCGCTTTGTTCCAATGTATTACGTCCCAATTACAAAAGCGGCAGCAGAAGGGACATCACAGTAGAATACATCGTCCAGTCTCTGCTCAGCAAAACACCTCTTCAGCTGCCTTCCAGCTAAGGACTTCAAGGTCAAAAACACAGGAACTTCCCAAGTGTCTACAGTTTTCCTGACGAATGTGTGCAACAGTCGCTGTGAGGCCAACAAGCAAGGCACCTATCACACATCCAAGCTGCTCCAGGATTCTAAACTGAGCCATTCTTTTACCTGCTTCCCCTAAAATCCAGTAGGTTCTCGGTGTGTGCCTGACATACTGCAGTGCAACCAGTGCTTTCTGCTAAAAGCAAGAGCAGAGGAGTCCCCTTTATCCGGTCGCTTACTGGTTAGCTTGGTCAGGATGTGGATCCAGTTTCCTCCGTTGTTTGGAGGGGTTCAAACCCACTTCCCTGGACATCTCCCCACTTTGAGGTGAGGATCCTCACGACTGCGCTGCTACAGAAAAGGAGCCGTTCCTAGATTCCCCCTCGCACTGAAAAGGATAGCACAAGCCCTGCTTTATTAGAAGGGGGAAAAAGGTGACCTTTAAAAGAGTGCTCCAGACAGCTAATCCCACAGGGAGAGAGAAACGAGCACTGAGCAGGGAGCTGGGGAGGGCTCCGGCTGAGGCAGACCCTTCTCCTGCCAAGCGGCCCCATCAAGCAGCCTCCTCCCAGCACCAGCATGCTGCCCGCTCTGGGGCTCTGGTTCGGGCCGTGGGTCCCGCCAGGGGGGCAGGCACCTAGAGCTCAGCATGTGGGCATCCACATCAAACGTGGGCCTTGGTCTGAGGTGGGCTGTGTTCCCTGGCAGAGTTTCCTTTCATCTCGTGCTCCCATGAGAATAGCATCGTCTTAGGCTTCGGACGAAGATATTGTGAAATCAAGTGAACGCGAAATTCCTTCCCTTGCAAAAAGCAGCTCTTGCATACGAACTGTAACTGCTTCGCAGCTGAAGCTCCGCAGCTAGAGTAAAACATTATTTTTCAGTAAACCATAAGATTTAATTTTTGTATAATTATGTGTAATTAACATGGTTAGCACATAGCATCTATAACCTCCCAAAAATGCAGTGCAAGCACCAGCTACTCCGTGACGCCACTTTACTGCAGCTTGCGATCTTATTTTGGAACGCTGTGACTTTGGTCTAGAAGGGGTTGTTTTCAGTTAGGAATTTAGCTATCACAATTTCTAAAACTCATTCAGAATTATGGACTTGCTTCTGTTTAACGGATAAACCATTTTTTCTGGAATGAACTTTCTTAAGTCTGCCACTAGCCAGTTTTATAAACAAAAGTATAATTTTAATGTAACGGGAAATTGCTCGCCTGTTAAACAGCAGCCATTTCTCTCATTCTTACTTTCTTTGTGGACCATAGAATTTCTTGCAAGGTTGGAAGCTGCCCGCTGTAAAGAAGAAGAGTGAAGACAGACAGGTAACCACTAAGAAGTCCAAATCTGAGCTGCAGTAAAGGCAGGAATTGCTTCATAATGTATGTTTGTACAATTGCTTGGCGGATGTTTTAATGCTAACCTGGCAGCAAGATTAGCTGCTTACCCACAGAAAACTACCAAAAAAGCCATTCTTATTTTCTAGACAAACAGTAAATTCAATTTAAATTTGGTAAACTTTCAGATTCAAAAAAGGGAGACATTTTTCAAGATGTCAAAGCGTTTCATGTTGACATTTTTTATCTGGAATGTTTGTTTCAGAAATGCCAAACAGTTTCATTTTGACATTTTCCCAATTGAATGCTTTTTTCAAATTGGCATTTTTCATGCAAAAGTTCAGGTAACGTATAAAAAATAAACCTTCTTTAAGACAAGCTAAATAGCTCAAAAATGAAGGAAAATATTTCAGTTCAGGTAAAATAAAATATTTCCAATTGATCAAATACAACTTTAGTGTTTACCTGAAAAGATCACTTCTGGTGAACTCACAACAGTTTTTCTCTAGTTCTTTTATTCATAAAACAAAAGAGAAGTTTTTGTCTAAATTTATAAACACCATATTGATGTTTTATAGTTTTCTTTTGGTTTTCATAAATCTCGTGGTCAGGTTCATAAGCGGGTTCTTGCATCGTAATAAATCATTGTGAATCTGAATGATTTTCAATTACCAGGTACACATTTTAGCCCATCACAGACATGAGATAAAACATGTAACTTAAGCTTCTTTAGCTAATGTTTAGGCTAATGGCTTTTATTTTCTATTTGCTATGGGCTAAAATTTTTGTTAAAGATCATTCACCACCAGAGGGTTCAATTCACACATATATCTGTGACTTGGTCTGGGCTGGGGAACAGCCATGATCTCCTATTTATGAAGCTATATTAAAACTTAGGAAAGGATCCTAAATATTTTCCCTGAAATAACATCAGCCAGACAAAATTACAAGCTAGAGATCCGGAGATGGATTAGATCAGTTAGTAGATGAGCTGGGACAATGCATTGTTTCACCTCTTAATGTTGAGATCCTCCAGCTACAGCAAGTCAGAGATCAGTAAAAGGTTTCATATGCATTGTGTCTGATTTGTTTGATAGCAGGGTGTGTTATGAACTGGCTAAAGCAATCTGAGAGCTGGTAGTAGGTATCATGGAGATATTGCCCTCTGTGGCGAGCAGATCAAGATGCAGATGTTTGAAAAAGGTCAATCTGAACATCCAGTCTTTAAATGGGGGGGTGTGGGAAGGCGAGGGGAGCCGGGAAATAAGAGGTCAGTCACATTGAATTGCCAGAGAAGTATTACAATATGCTACCAAATATATTTTTGTAGGCATCTAAGTGGAAAAAGAAGATGAGGGTGAAATTTAACGGAAGGAAGACGCTAAAGCAGTCTACACAAAGGTAGATCACTAGAAGATAAACTGTTCTTCATGTCCGTGTTTAGCAGGACAAGAAGTAAATTGCAGCAAGGAATGTGTCACATGAATGCAAACTATTATTAATTATCATTACTAATTTATTAGTACTATACAGCGTGTCTGCCAACATTCTGCTAAACATTGCCAGGCCGTGGGTACTTATGGTTAGTTACCACTCAGAAAGTTCTCCCCAGAGACCAATTCCGGACATCAGCCAGCTGGTGTAGTCTTTCTCTAATTTAAAAGTTGTCCCACTTGACCAGACCTACGAAGGAAGGCATTCTACATGTTTAATGTTGGACTAGTAGTTTTATGTACCTTTGGCTGTTTATTTACTGAAGGAGAAGAAGAGACATGACAGCTGTAGAATTCTTCAGTGGAGTGATTAAATTGTTTGGGTGCATCTTGGCCAAGAGAAGCAGCGCAATGTGGCTCAGGATTTGGGCTCTGCTGCAGCAGTAGAGCAGCGGGAGCGCTTTCAAACTGCAACTTCATTGATTACGGCTAACAGATAATTAATGGGGAATCTCAACAGAGTTAAGTTTTGTTCTTCCAAAGAATGCTGGTTAAATAAAAATTGGTTATAAATAATTGGCTGGGTGCCACCGCTACAAGATGTTTGAAGCAGAGGAAGAGAGAAGTAACAAACCTTTGGGCCTGAGCAGAAATGGAGTTTGGGGACACGGAGTGTCAGAAGCCTACTTAAGTCTCAGTCCAGTTTCATTAGTCGTTCTGAGCCTCAGGAAAAAGAAAAAGCATAAAGCAAAACCCCGGAGTTGCATTAGCATATGCATATGTGGCATACTCTGACTCAAGAAGTCAAGGGGTTAGAGCCTATGCAGCGTAACAGAGAATTAGTTATATATACACAAACTTCAGTGAGGTTCTTTCCCAACACTGATTACTCGCACCTTTCTCCCAGGCACCATCCCATCCAGAAACAAGATATTCAGAGCAGGAAAATTTTTCATGTCCAGTCTCTTCTCCGTGAAAAGGCAGAATCCAGCAGGAATGACACATTCATTTTTAACGACTGTTTCATTTTAAATAAAACTTAAGAATTAAAAAAGGATCCTTACAAATTTCCACATGAAACAGTTCCCTTTTCTGTTTGAGGTCAGTTTTGTTTCAAAGTTTTTAAATATTGGTTTAAAATGCACTTTTTACAAAGCTCAAAGTTGAACATCAAAATGATGCTCTCCGGAGAACTGAAAGCTTAAAAAATTTCATGTCAGTGAAAATTTGAAGAAACGTTTTCAAAATACCACAGAATTTCATTTCATTCATTTCCCATTCGAGTATTGCCAGGAAACCAAAACCATCAGATTTCTGCCACCTTTAAAAATATTGGAGAAGTCTCTGTGGTTGTGATTCATGGAGGCAATATCCACATAACTGCGGGCAGGACTTGTCTCACCTAGTCTGAGACATCTACAGTGTTGAAATCCCTGTCTGAGCTACTCATCACAACTTCCTTTAATGGCAGTGGTAAGAAGCTTGTGTGATGCAACATTATTTATGGTAGGCATCTAAAATAGGTCAGATGCATCCTGTTTCTCTCCATTGACAATGAAGGGAAT
Organism: Stercorarius parasiticus; assembly: GCA_013396915.1. Lineage (NCBI taxonomy): Eukaryota > Metazoa > Chordata > Aves > Charadriiformes > Stercorariidae > Stercorarius > Stercorarius parasiticus. The sequence continues at coordinate 31,123 of VWZL01002274.1, read as the reverse complement.
CTACATCAGATGGAGAACTTCTGTTTGTTGATGTCTTATGCTAAGCATTCATGTTTCTATACAAATGAAGTAGTTTTAACATTAGGAGTCAGACTCAAAAGGTATCACACAGCGTCTGCTAAGACAAGCACAAGGAAGACACTGTCTAAAGAAGGTGTAATTCATTGCAGAATGGATTCTCCTCACCACCTACCAAACGTGACCCGGAGGATCTTCTTCAGAGCACTTGCGAGGCCATTTGCTTTCTCTTCTGTTGCGTCTGCTTTTTATTTGTTGCTCAAGGCAGATACGTAGGTGTTCTTTGAGAGACTTGCTTTCTGTAGCCCCAAGAACTTCACCACAGAAATACGATTTCACTTAGACACTGAAAGATAGAAAATGTATGAAAAATCGTAATGATGTTCTCAGGGTGGCTGGATTAACTTCCTGCTGCTGTCACTGACAATGATTTATCCTGGTGGTTTAAATTCTGCTGGTAAACACGATGCAGTAAGGTCAGCTGTGCTCTCATTGTGCCAAGACAGAACTTTCCAAAGCCAAGCACTTTCTCTCCGTGCTCTGCTGACCATGTTTTATAACCCTTGCCACTTATGACAAATACCTGTAGGTCACTTATTGTTTCACCACAGTTAAACAGTCCTCTGTTGTAACTGTTTAAGTTCCTTAAACATCACAGTTGGAATGTGACGTGAAGAAGCATCTCCACTTCATGGACTAGAACCAGTGACATGGCATTGCTTCCCCTCTTCCACCTCAGCTCATTTACTTGATGGAGTGTAAGTGTTATGACTTTCCAATCAAGTAAGTACTCTGTCCTATCAATTTAGCAGTTGGTACCATGAAACACGTGAAGCCAGTACTTTGCATGTATGAACAAAACATTTCAAAATTAAATGAAGATAAGTTCTTTTCTTTCTTTTCACCTGATGGATGGTACTGGATAAAGCAAAAGGAAGGAACAGCCATAGTGAACTGTACTACAAAAGTGTACCGTAAGAGTGTAATGAAGAGAAGAATACTGTCAGTGATGGAGCGGCGAAAGGCAGGAGTTAGCAGTGGAGCAGGCCAGTGGTTCCACACAACACCATACAGTGCGACTGTGGTTATCCTGCTGCAGACATGAGCTGGCTGACAGGGAGCCATGCTGGCCACAGCTCCTCCTGTAATACAGTCAGTCCACCCCCGTAATGAAGGTTCATTTATCCAACGCCTAAACTGTATCGTCAACAAAACAACAGCAACAACAAGAAGTAGTATCCATCTCTGGGAAGACAAGCTGTTTGCCCTTTCTCCTGCCTGGCTATTCAGTTCATGGATCAGGCCAGGAGCTGACTCAATGAAGACATCCAAGAGGACACGGGGTGGAAGGAAAAGGGTGGAAATCCTTGGCGCAAGAAAGGGGAAAGTCTGTGGTAAACCAGTCCACTTGTGGCAATGGGAACTGGACTTCTAAGTCTTGGTATGTCCAAGGTCACAAGAAAGGGAGAAGCTGCCCCCTGAACTCCTAGAGCCACAATCCAGGAGGGATCATTCGCTCTTTGGTGAATTATAAATGATGTTTGGCCATCATTATAGAGCAGGAGCAAGCCTAATACATAGAATCCTTCAGCCAAATCTGCCAGCAGTCACATCACATGAATTTGCACTGAAGCTTAGTTGCCTGTGATTTTTTTAATGGAGAGCATAATCAGCTCGCTATATATTCTCATTGTGTAACCATCTATCCATCATCTAGAATATGCACAGCTATAAAAGCACAAACCAGATCGTCATTGTTATTTTTTGAGAAAACATTCTTTTGTTCAAGTGCAAAGCTTTGTCTCCTTCAGTTGTACTGGGTTTTAGTTATTCTGAAATCTGACTTTATAAAAACCTTCTGCAAAAGCAGATAAAATGACGGCTCTCTGTGTAGGAGTGATTAGTATTCTGTAGTGTCGCAGTACATTTTCATACCGATTTTTTGTGTGTTTTTCCCTCATCAGAATAGTACACTTGTGGGCTCTACGTACCTTAAAATAGATTGAAGATAACATTTTTAAAAATCTGCACTTGGGCCCCTTAATTATCTAACTTTTTTGCAACTTTTGAAGGAGGATTATTCATTTTAGGAAATAAAAATGTGAGCGACTACACTTCTGGGGCCAAAATCATAACAGTGTTTGAAAGGAAGGCTGGAAATATTTGACTTTCCTTATTACAGGTGCAGAAGCCCTTGGGAATGTTAACATTGTATGGTTTAATTGTCTCTGTAATACATTTGTGGAAAACAGATATTTCCTAATTATATAAAATTAACATGCTGACAAGGACACAGCCTTGCAGCTAGATTCAGATCCCCTCAGAAGTGCTGAGCACCCGCTGCCGTTCTCACCGCAGCCTGTGGGAGCTGAGGTTGCGGGGCACCCTGGAGAACTAGGCTTTAATTGCCTTGCAGTTCATAAAAACCCACAAAAGATATACGGGGCTGTTGCAAAGCCTGGGCCGCACGTACATCACTGGAGCATTCAAGTGAGATAAGGCATCAAGACCTGAGCAAACATTTAAGCCAGAAACAACCCAAAGCAAGTGCACAAGCCGATCAATGGGATGTTCGAGTTGGTCGGGGACAAATGTCAGGGAAATAAATTTGAAAAGAAAAAACACCACAAAGCCAAAAAACGTTGTAATGACTTCACTAGCTTTTGAATTGGACCCCTCTGAAACAGAAAATCAGAATTTTTTCTCTTCCTTCCCTGCGTATTTTATTGTATGGTTGAAAAGATTTATCTTTTAATTCTTGCCCTTGAGCAGCGACTTCCTTTCTTGTTTTCTTTAGGGATATTATACACATACGCAACTGCCTTTAACGCCGGTATCATTCCATTGACTCCAGCAATGTTCCGAATATGCTTAGTGATAGGCACGCACTTAATTACCAAGGAGAAAAAGAGACCTTAAGTAGCTCCCCAATAGCTGTTTTAGGTTAACTACAAATGTAATTTGCCTTGTGGGAACCTTTGTCTCACTTCTATGACTGAGGGCAAACCATAACGGAGTAACAGACAGATAATGCACTTAACTGCATTTTTTTAAACAATATTTTATTGATTTAACTGAAAATTTCAAGTCTGTGGATCTGTTCTCTATAATGCCAGCCAATATGTGTGTTAAAGAAAAAAGGAGGGCAAGGGGGGGGAAACACCAACACTTCACTCTTAAATTTTAACCCTTTCAAGTTTTTTTTTCCCTTTATAAAGCTCCTTTGTCTCAGAAGAATGAAACAAAGCCATAAGCATTTCTTTGGCAGCCCAACTGGAAACACAGATACAGAAGAAAGGCAAAACAGGGACAGCCCAATTTGTGTCACAGCTTACTACATTAGAGCACGTCTGAGCCCTGAATTTTTTCTCTGTTCATGCCAGCACTTCTTTGATGATTACTTTATCTGAAAACGATAAGACATTATGAATTTGATTATGGCATCAGTCCATGTCGTTTGACAGGGCCTCAAGCACATTGGTAAATTGCTGTCTGAGCAGTTCCGTTGTTATTACATAGCATGGCTCACAATTAAGGACTAACCTGGAATAAATATAGAATTTTAAAAAATGGTAACAGTCACTCTTAGCCTTTAAAGAAATTAACTCTTTTAAAGTTAGTGTCTTCTCATTACTTGCAATGTCATTCAGTTAAACATTAATAATTGCTGGCCTGTGTATTACCTGCAAGCTCAAAGCAATCCCAGAGCCCAGCCCTACGATGCTGAAATGTCATTTTTGACCATCTTTGTAGAATTTAATCAGTACTTAAACTGTACAGGACTGACAAGGAGGACTGTTGATGGCAGTTGCTTTGAGACTGATCATATAATTTTCAAGCTGAATTTTATGACTGTGCAGTATTTTAAGCAGAACAGTACAGTAACTGTAATTTTAACAAGAGGAGCATTTTATGGGTTTTTTCCCTATGCATTAGTCTGGAATTCTACACACTTAATAGTCTCTTAGTTTAAAGACCTCAGTCTTGGTACAAAGAAAACTAATATACACTACTATTCAGAGTAGGTCAACTGAAGAGCAAGCATATACATCACTTCATTGTGACTGTAAGTTCAGAAAACCAATTATGTATTATTATTGTTATTATGCCTTAAAAATACAGGATTATAGTCAGAGGAAGTCTAAGGAATTCCGAAGTGGGACCATTAAGTTGCCTTCTGACGCCTTAGAGACACTAGAACCAGAGGTAGGGGAGAAGATTTGTGAAAGACCTTACGTGTTAAATGGAAGACATCCCACTGGAAGAGGGAAAGCTCTCTGTGGACACAGTTGGTTAATTTTGTCTGGTAAGTATGCAGTAATCTACCTGAAAAAGAACGGTTTCTAGGCCTTCAGCTAGCATGTGGCCACCAGAAGAGCCAGGTTTTTATCAGCTGCGTCTGGGGGAAAAGCAACTTCCAGTGGACAAAGAAGGATGTAGCGGGGACAGAGAGGGGTGAAAGGGGAGAAGAAAATTTAAGTAAGAGTAAAATTACTGTTTTTTGAAACTTATCTTTAGTAATGGAGCTACTGCCTGATCGTCCTTCTGCTAACCATGATCAGTGCAAGCGGTGGCAGGAATCCAAGACTGGACCTGACCAAAGCTAGGGGATACATTTGGGAGAGCAGAAACTGCAGCTTCATCAGTGGAAAGAAGAAACTTGAATTCGCAAGGACCAGAAGTCCATGGAGTGATGCAGGGAAGGAGTAACTGCCCCCTCCTATATCATAAGGTACTTGTAAATAAACGTGTGTAATCCAAAGGCTAAATCCTTCTTTAACTGGCAAATAATGTCCTTATTTTGCTTGATTAAACACCAAGTACGAATCTCCCAAAGTGTCTTGAAAGGTGCTAAAACATGGTCATATAGTGTTATATCTCAGATGGACTGGTACACATAGCCCAGCTGTTTGGGAAGAGGTTTAGAAGTAAAGCAAAATAAGAGCGTAAGAGAACATCCCTACTAAAGCAGATACACACAACAGATGAGAACTGCAGGGCAGCCACGAACACATCCATGTTTATCTCTGTGTGTGAACACATGTGTGAGTGCAGATATGTCTTTCACATCTCAGGACTTAAACCTACTTAATTTTCCTGAGAAAGTCCCCCACAATCGATACAGCTGTAAAGCAAGTTACAGGTCTTGGTCCATTTCTGTTTCTGAAGGCTCAAAGCTCACTGAGTGAGTCAGAGGAATTGGAGCAGCCTCCGTGTAGGGTCCAGTTCTGCAAAGCCTTCCTCCCAGAAACAGTGCATAACGGTGCAAGTTTCCTGGGACGTGCATCGCCTTTGCATAGCTCAAGCTTGGGTTGTCTACAGAGCCGTGTTACGCTCGCTTCCTCCTCAGCTGACATGGTGTGCATTAAGCCAAAGCAAAGAGGGGCCCCTGCTTTGATGTGCTCACTAGAATCCAAGAAAAGCGTATAGAGAGTATTTTAATAATTAAGAATTATGGTTTTGAAAGCAAAGCTGCTAGCATTGCCAAGCTCGACCAAAGTCTTTGAAAAGAACTCTGTCAAAATGCGTTTCTAAGAAGAAATTATGTTATAAATTACTTTTATGGAATGTTCCAATGTTAAATGAATATTTAGGTTGCAGTTCATGAAAACCTCCCTCTTCTGAAAAAAATGTTTTTATTTTTTAGATTTCTCTTTGTCAGCATTTCTAACAGTAAAAATGACAAACTTTCATGGGTAGGTGCCAATGGAGACAGCTGTATTTTATTATTGAATACTTCTGGTGCTTAGTTTGGCACCAGTCCTGTTTATATTGCTAGCAAGATTTCATGCAAGCCTTTGCAAGGTCTTGTGTTTAAACTTAAATGTCTGATATGGTTTGTAATTGATTCCACCCAGTTCCCTCCCTCCTCCTCCTCAGTCCAGTTTGTGAAAGAGAATTTATCACTGCGTGGGGAACAGAAACCTTGCAGCGCTGCAAATTCAAAGACAAAAATTCCATAGCAAGATCCTCGAAACTTCTGGTTCTATTATGATTCTCTTCAAATGCTAGGAGAATGTATTAACCTCTGCTGTTCCTGCCCTTGGATTCTTACTTTTTTGTGTGTTTTGATTAATTGATTTTGCTCAGGGTTGCCCATGTGCTTCCCATCTTAGAGCAAAATCTAGCTATTGGCTCTACCTCCCAGTTCTTTATTTTTCTGTTCATTTATGCCATAACCTCTCTGCTCACTATGGATATACCAGGCAGCTCTCTGCATGCCTGCGTCAGAGTCGGCGTGTAACAAAAAGCAGCTTCATAATAACATGCCTCGAACAGGAAGATGGATTTGCTTTGGTGCCTTTCTGCAAAACACCGAATGGGTGAACTTCACTTCTGTCAGGGCTCACGTTACATGAACATGAAGTCACTAAGATCAGAGGATTTGTTTTAGATGAGTGAACTTCAGAAGGCAGCAGCAGAAAAGAGTTTTTTAAAAGCCATCCACTAGAGCTCCATAATGATAAATAGACAGATTCATCTGCCTTGGTCTGGTCTACATAGAGCCAAATATAAACCAAGAATAAAATACCCACTGGCCAATTTGGCACATAATGAGCTACTCCTAATGGAAATCAGCGAACTGCAGTTGGCCTCAAGAATCACTTGTCATTGCTAAGACCTCTGCGATAGCCAGTCTGATCACACCTCTTTTATCACTGCCATGTCTTGTAGCAGATACTGCTGGGCCTGAGATGCTCTTTTTGGCATTTGCCAGTACAGTCAGTATTACGACATCCATCTCTTTGGCTGGGGTCTTTAGGGTTACTGCGCTACAAGAACTGAGCGTGTACCATATTTTGCAGCATTCTGATCTTGTCCTTATCAGATCACACACAGAGTTTCACAATACTTAAAATTAGCTTTTGCTTTTGCTTTGTTTTATATCAGAACAGCTTCCACGCCTTCAAAACCCATTCCCTATGTGCTGCTGATAAATATTATGCTGAAAGATAAAATGGGTTATTCACAATCAACTCAGGTTCCCATATTTCTTTGTATTGTGTGGTGGGCCCCTGTTAAAACTGTAAACATACTCCCTTACCTCATTACTTTAAATTTTGTTACAGTGAACTGCACGTGCAGCTTATCTTACCGTAACAAATTTCCCTATAGCCATAGCTGCAATGACAATGTGTTTCTGTAGAGGAAGAAAAACTACATGGGGCTTTAAAAGTCAATGTTTCTCTCCCACCCACCATAAAAAAATGTCTAGAAACTCCCTGCAGCCATGAAACTATGAAGGTAGTTGCACAGGGTATGATTGTCCTTCAAGGGAAATCAAAGAACGCTATATAGATTTCAATATGGAAAGAAGGCTATAATTGCATGTTATGCAGATATCATTCATGACAATTACAACAAATATCATATGCCAGTAACTCAGACGAAGAGCTGTCGCGTTTAGCTAATCCCTCTCTCATGGGGTGAACAGAAGATTGTGCATCAGGAAATTGGCACCAGAGTCTAATTAGTGCTCTCATTTGCTCTCATTCAGCCTACTGAGTAGGAAGAGATGGCAGAAGAAATAGGTAAGATCCAACAAGGCAGGCAGGCAGATCTGGATTCATATAAATTGCAGACCCGAAGATCTCTAAAGAGTGCAAAACACAAGCTAAAATTTTATCCAGCTTAATCACACTAGAATGCAAACCAGAAGTCTCATAACTTCTTTTGCCGCAATGGGTATGAAGCCAAATGAACCCATGTTTCCCCTAAGTGTTTATTTCACCTTCTACTATGGAGGAAGCGGGGGAAGTCGGGCTAGGATAATAACTCATCCTGAAACATTTCTGGAGCTAAAGGTCAGGTAGAGTTCCAGGAGAAGTGAGTTCCAGAGGAATGTAACTCCGAGTAAGAATTCCTGGGTCCAGCTCCCACTCCCATCCTGATGGGGATGATTAGCTGGAGTTTCCTGATGAATGCAGGTGTTTGTAACATGTCAGAGAGAGAAAGTGATAGATGAGGTCATTTAGCCTGGTGTAGCACCACTATGTGGGTAGGTCAACGCTTCAGATTTGGCGTAGGACTCAGGCAGTATGAGGCATGTAACACAAGCATAATGAAGTTCTCTTCCACTTGGAAGGTGGACAGCTTCGCTACAATGCAGCGTTCATCAAAGGCGCCGGACAGTATTCAAGATTCTTCCCTGGTACAAAAGCTTCACTACAGGCCTGTCTAGAAGCAGATAAGCTTTTCGATTGTAATGTCTGAGGGTAAGAAAAACATGTCAATTTTTGACTAGGGGCAGATAAAACCATTTTGCTAGACTGGGATAGCATTTCAGACTCTTGGACTGAAGGTGCATCTAGTAGGACCTTGACGTGTTACACACTTTGACAAGAGGCAGGTTTATTGATTGAACACTGGTCAGGTAAATAGACCTTGCTGAGAATTGACTCTGGTAAACAGAGCTTGCTGCATGCCAGGCAAGCCCATGTTATAATCAATTTGCTTTTATGATAATAATAATCTGCTTTAGACTTAGCATCATTTAAGTTGAACTTTAACTATGATTTAGAACTTTCTATTCAAGGGAAAAGTTGCAAGAACTATAACACCATAATTCACTGAGAGAGACAGCACAAGCTGGAGAAACTCAAGCAGAAATCACAGTTTTCCTTGCCCACAGAAAGTGCAGGCTTTTTCTTCATCACCTTAGTGACTGAGTCCTATTGACAGGATCCTACAGTAGAAGAAACATGAGGTATTATTTACTAACAGCCTTCAAAAAAGGCTGGAAGTGTGTGTTTGGGGATCCCACCATACCAAGGCTATTTCTCTTACTTTAAAGTGAGTACAAAATTCTGAAGTTTTTCTTTTGACTTCCACCGGGGCTAGATTTTCCTTCATGGGATGGAAATTCATGCTGTTTATATCAAGTGCAAATGACCGCAAAAGGAAGGGCACAGAAAACTATGACATTTCCCTGGGCCTGCCTTAAGTGCCAGTCCAGACTCATGCTCCAACCCTGGGCCAGAGTTCCCACCTCACCTATCAGAGCCTCCCATCAATGTTATACAGGCACTTTAAGTTCTAGAAATTCAATACACAAGAGAAAGAAGCCACGGATAAATTAGTTAAAGAAATGCATTCTCTTTTCCCAACCGTGTTAAAGGAAATAGGCCACAAAGTTCTAGAGTGAACCCAGAGAGCCCTAATGGGCATTATAAAGTCTTAAGATGCATAAAATACAATTAAACCTATGACTGTCAACAGCAGAGGTGAATTTAGTCCATGGGTCCTTTAAGGAAAGAGATCCTTTCTTCTAGAAAGCGTGAATCCCCACGAAGTGATCATACTGACATTTAATGATGAAGCCACAGCTTGTCCACATACACTGAGTAGAATGGGCTTCACACCACCTTTGCAGCCTAGACTGCAACGAGCAACAGTTCAGCAGGGTGGCTTTGTAAACTCCAGATGAAACAGTCCTCAAGGGCTGCTGATGACAGAGTGGAGCAGTGTGATACTTTGGGGTCTGAATGGCAGAGTTTTCATAGGCAATCAAAGACACTACTTCAAATTATTAGGTCTGGCTTTCATTAGGTTTCATCTGAAAATATAAATTAAAAAATATTAGACTTTTGATAATAAAGTCAGTATCTGAAGTCCAGGTTGGATATGGAAGCTGGAGCTTTGAGTTTAGAAGCAAAAAATAAGTATTAGTATTAAAGGCTAGATCTGAATCCCACTGACGTGAGCAGGTGGACCTAGATAAGAAAAAACCCAAATCTGGTTCTGCCCAGAAACTGAACCATAGACCTGTGAAGTTCAAGCCACCTCTGCTTGTTGTTTCTTTTCCCACTTTCTCACTTTCACCTTTTTTAGCTGTTTTTCATTTGTAGAAACAAAGAGGAAGAAAAATAAGGAAAAAAAGATATCCACCACTAAACTGACCTTCCAGATGCTGAGTTCCAGTCTCGATCCAGCTTCTGCGAGTAACATTACAGAGCCTTGAAACGTAAGGATTTTAATGAAAAGTCTTCTGCAATGACACCTTTAAGCCAGCCTCTGGAAAAAAATTCAGAGTTGCACATTTCAGCAGAAATGCACCTCTTGTCACACGACAAAATGTAAGAGGTGCCATCCTTCAGCCTGCTTGTTTAAGAAAGAGAACAAAAGAAAAAAGACACGTCAATGCTAATATCTCCCAAAGGGAATACTCAGTGTCCAAGCATGTAATAGGTCCGTCCCTTTTTTACCCCAATGGGAAACTGAAGTAGCAACTTTTCCCTTGGTCTTAAGATAAGCATATAACTTTTAACAATCATTAGAGTAGCATGGCTTCAGAAGCACAAGGAAAAAATTCTCTTTGACTTGCTTTGCGGCTCTAGCAGTTTGACAAGATTCCCAAATTGTTCGTTTTCATTCAGTTGTTTATCACTGATTCATACAATTCCCCACCAAAATGGTTTCTTATAATTTTCATTCGGGCAAGTGTGACAGCACTCTTCACCTTTTGTTCTATTTTCCTCACTGCCTCCTATTGCTTCCGAGAGATTTACTGCTCTACTGACATAAGTTTTCAATATCCACGGTACACAGCATGAAAGCTGTAAGGGCTCTTAATTCATTTGGCAAAACACATTAAGATTTTGTGAGTGTTGTAGAAGTTTAACAACCTTCCCAAGGGAGGCGTTCAGCAGGAGTGATGACTCAGAGGACAACAAACTGCCACGCAACGGTTTGCTGTTAAAGATGAATGCTGTGCGTTGCTGCATTGAAGGGAGGTTCTTGAAGGGAAGTTCTTATAAGCACGTGTCAGACTGGTTTGATTCTTGACTTTGCCACACGCTTTCTGTGTGACCTTGAGCAAGACATGCAGCTTGTTTCTGAGATTCAAGGAGACTGAGGGCGGGTGGCACTCAACAGATCAGAATTAGAACTGCCAACGGCCTCACCATTCACAAATACATACAGTATATTCTACCCACTCAAAAAAACCCCAGACCCAAATGCTGATCCATCTCTGATGCAGTGAATCTACTCTGAGAGAAAAGCCCCAATCTGAGTGCAAACTCTAGGCTTAGTTCAGCAACAATTCCCTGCAAACGAAAAACTCCTGGATCCGGGTCTAAGAAACAACCCAAAATCATGCCAGTTGCAGGACTGTCCCAACCCTGCCAAAACGGCACCATTATTTAGATCATAGGACAGGTACAGATGTTTGGTTCAGCTGTTACTCACACCAATTGATTTTGGAAACCTGCAAAATTCCAGCCATGAAGATTCTATTCTATAATTCCGATGAAGCATCCCTAAATCTTCTGTGCACCCATCAGTGGTAATTTCTGATGACATTTTGCTTCCAATTGTGCAAAAAAGATAATGCTTCCTGAGAAACATGGGACAGTTAGCATTTTCGCATCAGCTCCGTTTTCAGTTTAATCTGCTTGGATACTTTAAACTTTCTAGAGAATAAGAAATAGCACAAAATTGAACAGTAATGTCAATGCTTGGTGCAACATAGAAACACACTTCAATTTTCCTAGCGTGCTGAAATGGAGCTCTGCATTTTAACTTCTGTTTGATGCCTAAATTAAGCCCAATAAAATATTCCTTGGTTTATAGAAGTGTATTAATTAAGGAAGTGCCTGATTTCATTTCTATGAGTAGGTTCAAAATGACAGGTTTGAAGGGAAAATTTAATCAGATTTTGGTTCTAACTAGACACTGAAAACTGATGACTGAAATGATATGTAACTCTCACGTTGCCAACCCAGAACATGAACGCCCAGAGCACAGATACCAATATAGAAAGGAATCAGCAGTGGTTTGATTACATGCAGTAGACTTAGATCACCAGTGCTTTGGGTGCTTGCAAAATTTTCAGGCTCTGGTGACAGATGTGGAATATTTGAAGAGTCTCCTGAAGTGTGGCAAAATTTTGCCTGGAACTTGCATGAGAATCGAGCGTTTCTTACAGCTTTATAAAAAGATAGGTGATGCCCCATCTACTTCTGCCAATTTTCCTGAATAGAGATTGTACTTGAAAAGATCTCAAAGTTTCCTATCCACAAACACAAAGGTCATATCTGTGTAAAGTTAATTGTCTCAACTGCAACCATGGATTTGGAAGCATCGGAAGTGGATCTTAAGCATGCTATCTGGAGGGTTCTCAGCTTCATCACTGTTCACTGCATGTGGGTCTTCTTGCTATGTGCCGGGGCAGGGTCTGTTCCTGCACCACCATCCTTCTTCTCTTTCTCCCATTCCCAACTGGCCAACGAGGGCAAAGTCATGCAGCGCACCAGGGAGCACACTGGGCAAGGCTGAGAGTGAGAGGAGGCATCCACTACGCACCTGCTGTGCAGTGTCCCATGAGATGTCCCATACAATGAACATTTGCTCTAAGACCTCAACCCTCCTCTGCGGAACAGAGGAGATATATACAGGACAGAAACAGCCTTGTTCAGTTGGTCTAGAAAGGGCGAGAAATTAACAGTGCAAAGGCAACTTCTTATCCAAGAGGATTCTATCTCGTTCTTTTCTTGAGGCGGGAGATCCCCACAAATCTGTAGCAAGAGATGTTCAGTACTGGTGTGGCTACCTACAGGACAGCGTACAGAGAAATTTAAATATTCCAAAGCTTTGTGCAAGTGAGAGAGAAACTGCAGTCGCCCTGGTTCCGCAAGTGCCCTCCCCCCTGCTCAAATCTTATATTTTTCTGAAGCCGAAGAAATAGTCTTACCCAGATTTAGATATTTATTTTTTTAAAAAAAGACATTAGTGTACTAAATGTTTACAAAAGAATCAGTAACTATCTACTGGAAAGTTTGCCAGTCAGAATCCTTAGTTAAATATATCATGTGGTTTCTACCTACTAGACAGAAGACCACATCACATTTCATTTTGAATAATCCTGCCATTAAAATGGAAATTCTTTTTACATAGTAGTGATGGAGACTGTTTGCCAATGACACCCTCTACCAGATGGCTTCTCACAGTCACCCACAGGACAGAGCAGATGAGTGGACTTCGAGGCTTTGTGGCTGAGAAAGGTACTGTCAGCACTGCGAAGGAAAGCCCATGAGTCAACAGAAAATTTGGTTTCTCTCTGTTGCCAGTTCTTTGGACTCTGCAGACACAAATATTCACTGCAGGAAAGAAATGCCTGAAAAAAAGATACTGTGGGCTGCTTGGAGTCATTGCTTCCGTGCCACCCGCTATACTAACTCTTAAAAATAGAACTGCATTAAAGTAATCCCTACACACTTCCTTTATGTAATGGTGGTTGAATACTGGCACCCAAATGTCCGTCCCCCTTCCACGGCGTTCTGTTTTAGATTATAGCCACTTGACGTTAATTTTCAAACCTAGCAATTACTGAATAATTTCTGCATTTTATAGAAGGTGTAACAAGAATACTCCTCTTAGGGTGAATCAATATCGGCTTATGCCAAGAAAGAGAGTATTTTTCAGTAGATAGTCACTCTTTCTTCTTTTTTTTTTCCTCCCTCATAGCCATTAATTACATGGGTGATCCTAATATTAAGGGCACATGCATGTGGTAGGTGGGTGGCAATGACAGTTACTGATTATTATATGGACACGTCTGCCACAGCTCATACTAATGTGATTAGAAATCCATTGCAATGAATATTGAACTATGCACATAGCTTAAAAGCAATTTTTGGAATAGTTCTTTATAACAAGTGTAGCAGAATAGATAACCATAATGAAGATCTGTGCTCGCAGAGGGCAGGGGTGTAGAATAACCAGTAGCAGAGCAATCCAGTGTGGTGTGGTTGCTCTTTGTAACACACGTGTACTGCTTATTTATTTAGACAAAACTGCCACTAAACTTTGTAGGGGGTTGGATGCATATCATCAAAAATCTTGAGGAATGGTCTAAGAAGATAACGGGGAAAATCAAATTTACAACAGTTTCTCTCTGCTTTGACTCAAGAGGAATGAAGATCTATTGAACTCAGAAGAAGGGTTTTCAGTGCACTGGACTTATAGCCTGGGCCAGAGATAATTTTCTGACATTACAGCTCTAGGCTACATCTGGTTACAAGGTCTGTTAAAAGTTTCTAAGCCTGCCCGTTTCCTTTGCCACTGGGAATTATTTAAAAATTGCATTGCTGCAATAGTGGAATTAGATGTCATCAAAAAGCTCAGGAAGGGATTGTTTTGCCATTCCTACGCTACACCAGGATATTTTCCCACCTGGGCTTTAGATGCCTACCAATTCTAAACACTGAGGTGAAAACATACACACAGAAGAGCGGGTACCAAATTGTATGAATGATAAATACCCTTGGACAGCAGCTTGGATTGTAGCAGCTCTGCGCATCAATCTATCGGAGGGCAAAAATGAGTCTAAGATGTCTGTTTCTGCAGAAATTAGAAGTGTTCTTTATGAAACTGATCTTTTCTACAGAAATTTCTCTTCTACAGAAATTCTTTCCTACAGAAATCCTGAAAGTTGCTAAAACCTTCTGAGAACCACTAATCGACTCTAATTTCCAGTACTTTTGGCAGATGCCCAGCGCGCTCAGCATCTCACAAGGACTTTACCTTGAATCTAAATAGAATAGAGCATCTACTTTAAGCGAAACAAAATTAATCTACTGTGTTGCAGTTTGCAGCAGCAGCCATCTCATGAGAGAGAATCAAACCTCCGAAAGAACAGCTACGAACGCAGAAATCGGATATCCTCCAGACTCATCAGCATGACCAAACAAGGACACAAGAGCAAGATTTGCAAATTAAAATGCTTAAATTATTAGTAAATATCCAGGTACATGGAGTAACCATGCACCTCATATTTGACATTCTAATTAACTCTGAATAGGAATCTGAGCAATTGCCTCAATACTGTTGATGAAAAGCTTGACAAAAGGAGATGATGATCTCTACAATGAGATTTGTACTGGATCAAGATCTGGCAACCACGATACTGACTTCGACAATACCCAGCAGTGGATAACTATGTAAATCCAGGTAAACCTCTGTAGGCAAAAGTTTAAAATGGGGCACCCGCTCCGCTAAATCTACTTTCTCAGACCGTAGCACTCATATTTTAAAATAGTAAATTCTACTTGTCTCTGTCACTTGTAAAGTGGATACTATTAACCAGCACAAAACCTTCTGCAGCTCTAATAGCTGGTCAATCTTTTTGCATCCAGAATATTGCTGGCTGGAAAAATTTTCACATTGTTTTTTGGAAAAACCCATCCATTGGATTTCCATTTAAAAACAAAGAGGGAAATGAAAGTGGGAATTGTTTCTATTTTCCATAATAGAGAATTTAATTTAAAAAGGGAAAACTGTATTTTTATAGCAAACACATATGTATTATAGCTTCACTGAAGGGATGTCAGTTGTCTTGAAATCCAGTGCAGGGAAAAAAAAGCACGACTAGCTCACGTGTTTGTAAAACATTCTGAAATCCATGAAGGCACAGCCATACCCTGACAGCCTTCTTCCCACTGTGGGTCACACAGAAGGCCCTGAGCATGAGCAAGGCCAGGAGTTTCCAGCAGAAAATTACAGATGGCTACATGTGCAATTTTAGTTACTGAGCTGGTGACCTGACAACGCAGTATTCAGGAAACGCCAGCTGGTAAAACTCCGTACAACAAAATAAGGCTAAGCAACTGGAACATCACTAACAGCACGGTGTCTTTTTGTGGCATCCCAGCTAAAGAGATCCACGTACTTTAAAAAAAAAAAAGAGAACGTTTAAATAAAAAGAATGATATAAACATCTTGATCAGTATTTCTCTTGTAGGAAATATTCTTTTATTACTACACTGAGTTTAACTGCATTAGTAACAGGGTAAGAAATATCTTCCAGGCAGTTAAGAACAATAACGAGTTAAGGCTGATAAACTCTTTGCAGAGAAGAACAGGAAGTCTGAAAAGATCAAAGTTAGTTCTGTGCCAACACTACTAGTAAAACACAGCATTTCCTAGTCTTTCATTTTTACACTCAAATACTGCTATTTCTGAGTAGATCAATTTTGAATGCGAGTGTAATGTATTAAACTTAAAAGTGGAGTTTAAATTATTAAAATTACTTATATTAGCTTCAAGCACCGTGGCTCCATTTAAGCAAATGAATTAAGCACATGCTTAAGTACATTTCTATTGAGTTAAGCTGTTTAGCAAATGCTTTCCCTGCAGGCCTACTGCAGCCAAAAGCATGTAAACATATGCAAAATTTGGGGATATACTTAACTGCAGGGCTTTAGTAGAAGTGCAACATTGAATTTGAGATTGATCTTGGACCCAAGGATGCCACTTTGCATGAACAAACAAGCAACTGCATGGCTTTGTTTTGGTTTTGCCCTTATCACACAGTAAAAATATAGTTGATAAAGAAAAAAATAGTTAAAAATCCTTTCCAAGTATTTATGGAAAGGTGAATTCCAGGAATGATTAATGAGGTGGTACCAGAGCAAACAGACTCCAAAGCAGGGGAGAAAAAAAAAACCCACAAGCACTAGATCAATCCATCCTCTGTCAGTGCATAATAAACACTGTGGTCTTCCAGCCTATAATTCACCGGATTCAATATTAGGTCATTTAAGAATCCCTGTGTGACACAAATAGAAAAACAAGTTAGCATCAGAAATACAATGATTAATTTTACATGTAGCAAAGAGATCTGCATGCCTATTCAACTCCTCGGAAGCGCCTTGACAGCAGATTTTTTAAATTTTTTTTTTCTCCTTTTAGTCTACAGTTGACACAGTGTTCCTGATGACCTGAAATGAGGTTGTCAGGGGGAACGAGTATCACTTATGAAGAGGTTTCACTGCCAATAGGCATTAAACCAGCAGCAACACTGTCCTGCAAAAATGAATGAAATTAGTAGCTCCCTTTGTATTGGTGCAGGGCAATATATATAAATAAACAGGAAAGCATGAAGCTAAATGATCATTTATAGCAGCACAAAGACTGCTCTAGTCCCAGCATCTGCATATTTATTAGTTGCTATGATACGGCTGAATGCTAGAACCTAAATTACAATGAGATTCAACGCACAACTGAGAATAGGTAGACTGAATTAAACAAACATGATGCTGGTTGTTCCCTTCCAGCTGGAAGAATGATACCATGGTACACACATTTCAATAAATACACAGTGGCGATTCTATTAGGAATTGGAATAGTTGTCGAGTCATCGGACTAATTAGCAGCTTTATGACTGATAAGTGAAAGAAAATATTATATAACTCACTTTTATACAATCACACAGTCCCAATGAGCATTTGCAGAAACAACCTGGGAACAGCAGCAACAGGCCCAACCCTGTACCCAGCCACAATGATGGGAAAATCCCCACTAATTTTAATAAGGAACCTTTTAAATAATTGGTAGTAAAAGATCCCCACATTTTTATAAGAAATGTGTAGATATACAAAAGTCCATTTTATCCTAAGAATTACCTATAAGAGCTGTAGTGTAAAATGACCACAATCAAATGGTTCCAACCCTAACAATTCTATGATTCTATGATTTTATGAAATGAGGACACACTTCCACGGGTCTCCAGAATCTGGACAACGTCAAATTTTTATGTGAATCCTGTATTTGTAACATTTCCTGGTGGGTCCCTAATTAATTCTTTTTAGAACCAGTATATATGATAAATAATTTGAAGCAATGAACAATTGCAATGAACAATTAAGTTTACAAAATAAAAGGGAATTTTAAAATCTTAACTTTACAGACAACATCCAGGACAACTAATATCCGGTATTTCACTCCTGAGGACAGTGGGACTGAGTAGTTCCTAAGAACACCTCAAAAAAGGATCAGTCCCCAAAACTTGAGTTGGCTGCTCTCAAATGTCGTGTATTTTGGCATTTGACCCATGACGGGTGTTGGATCCTGGATGGAAGGTGGCCCTGAGTATGAACCGTTCATATCCGTAGTCCTCCTCCTGCAGAGCTTTCTCCAGAGGCGCTGGGCTCACGGGAGCTTTTCCCACTGATGTCGCAGGGCTTTGGGCTGTGGATTTCCTCAGCATCTGCTCTCTGGCAGACAGAACAGCCTTTGGGTGAAAGTTCAGGCAAGCTCCTATGTGACTGAATTGGATCCAGTTCTTAAAAAAGCTTTTAAAAAGAGAAAAGCAAATGTCCAAATCTAGAGCATCAAAGCTACTAAATAACCAGATGAAATCATGTGGCAAACAGACATTTCTTCCAAGGAAGTAGCTGTATGGCTTTGGAGACACGACCAGCCTTCTCTTCTGAAGGCAACGAACAAAGGGTCACCAAGAGTCACAGAGTGCTTCACACACACTTTCAGGTAGGCCGCCCTCCAGTGACTGCTCCGCATGGTCTTAAACCCAACTGGTAGCTTAGGCAGAGAGTAAGAATGCAGTAACTTGAACTGCAGCAACCGCAATGTCATTGTTCAACAGAGGAGCAGCTGTTGGAGGGATGCTGGGCATCCCTGAACCCTAAAACAGCAATAGCCCTGGCAAGTGTGGAAGAGAAAACTATGACGCATTTTATCAGCAGATCCAGCCCCAGATTCCTCTCAGTTAAACTCTCGTGTAGGGAAGAGTTCGTACTCATGACAGCATCCAGAGAAGAACTTAGAAAAGAAGGGCTGGATTTCAAAGATCCTCAATTGTAAACAGTCTTGACCCATTTGTATTACTTATTTCACTGAGGCGGAAGGTGGATTAATTGTTAAATAATTACAGTTTAGAGAGGGACAAAATAGCTCCAGTGAACAGGCTCATCAGCAACAGAATTTATAACGCTCTACAGCAATAAAGGTATTTTCTCCAGGACCATGCAATATTTACAGAATTTTATCCATTTTACAGTGGTTCTGTGAAGCTCATCAGAGCTCGCCAATGCAGCTGTAGATAAATAATAGGGAAGATAAATGCTACTTGCTGTAGAGACCCTATACTGAACCATCTGGAAAGTTCATAGCAGAATACTCTGTAGAAGAAATATAGAAAAAGTCACAAACAAAACAACTTTGTAGAATTTTAGTATCTTTTTCTAATGGATATTGATAGTTTCCTGCCCTCTGCTTTCTCTTCCCTGCCTCAGCTAGATCTTCTTCCCAGTAGTCAGACAACTGGCTGAATTGCTGGTTTGAGGCCAGAACTGGGATGCTGGATGGTCACTGCACTCCATGCTTCCAAACATAAAACTCTGGCGTAACAGTGATTTTCTATGCCTTCTGTGTGAGGGGAGCTATTAGACGGATGATACCAGCAGCAGAAAACTTGGCCTTGACCTCCCAAATGAAGATGCAGTGTGCCTGTGTGGCCTGTCCTGACGGGCAAAAGAAAAGGAAAGCTTTGCAGCCCATGGCACTTCTACAGACTCCTACTTGTAAAAGGTTATCAATATGAGGAGTTTTATGTTTCTTTGGCTTGACGAAGCAATACAATACACACAATTACTAATACTGTAATTACGAGTACTACAGTCTATTGTGAGTAGACGTTATGCTTACTCATAGGCAGCGTAAGGAACATGAATATTCTTTCTCTTTGACTTCACATTCTCTGCCTTTCTGTTCTGAAAACTTTTTTCCTGAGATTGTATCAGACAGTTATCCATGCAATTTTATGACCTTTATGATGGTAGAATCCCTGATTCCATCCTCATTTGAGCTTGGTTTTCCAGGGGAGCCCCACATTCCCCAAAGCAGGTTTGCTTTAGTTTACAATCTTTACCTTGCATTATAAAATAAATGCCAGGAGACGGAGAGCTGCCTTTCTAGGTCAAACAATTGTAGAAAAGTCAGGGAGAGGCTGGAGGGGAAATGCCTGTTCAATCAAGAAAGTTCACTAATGATTTCTAAAATGTCTTAATTGCTTCAGCGCAATCTACAGGCATCCCTTTCATGCCTCATACAGGACAAATAACTCAGTCTAATATTTCAGAATTAGCAACTTGATGAAGTAACCAGCCTGTAATCTTCCTAGTCATGGGTTAGAATTTTTGAGGTCTCATCAGCACACCACAGCTTCTTTCTTTAAGTGTTTTGTGTAATGGCAGGCTTATCTTCAAAGAGCAGATGTATGAACTATCATTTTTGATTAAAGCCATCCAGTTGGAAGAAAAAAAAAAAATCATCTGTTCACTGCAGTTAGAATCATCTATTTTAAATACATTTACATATTCCCTTAGCTGTCCAACTATTTTTTTACCCACTTTCCCTTCTTTTTGCAGCTTGGAATCCTGCCACATTTGTATTTTGTACTAACTACTCAGGGTCCTAATTAGCAGAAATGGGATGTCAGCAGGGTACCAGCCAGCAAGGGAGGCTTTTTGCTTCATTGGGAAGATATGCAGCATGTGGCATGGATCAAAATCTTTGCATCCCATGCAGAGAACAGCATGACGTGAATTGCAGAGCAAGGTAAAATGGGAGAATTTGGGTATCTTGGAAATTTGTGAATTGTCAAAAGCTGCCAATTCACGCGTTTTGGCTATAGGCAAAATGAAGGGGGTTTGCCAACAATAATGTAAAATAATCCAAAATTTAGTATTTGAGCATGTGACACACTCAAAAACAACCCGCAGTTATGGTTTCTGAGCCCACAGCTGCTCTGCACAGCCCAGTCCCGTTGACATCTAGGACTGGTAAAAAGAAGAGATTTGGGTATGAAAACAGAGATCACAGAGTCTCACTTTAGCTGCCTGGTCCCCATGAGAACTCCGGAGTCCTCCAGAACATATAGATTGCCTACAGAGCACAAGGGGAGTTAAATGTCGCAAGTAAGGTCCAAGATGAACAAGAAAGGAGGTGATTAGGCAGTAGCATCAGCCACCGACAAATAGCGAGGAGAGATGTATCTCAGATCATGCCCCCTTCAAAGACAACGATGTCCCCTATTCAGTGCTGCCCCGTGCCTCCTCCACACGGAAACCACAGCTCATGAAAAGATGGAGGGAAGATTGATATCCCCCAATTTGGATGTCTTTGGAAGAGAACCGGGTGTCAATGTCATCAATAGCAAGAAATAGGCATAGAATGCACAACAGAGAGAGACAATACTGTAGATGATGTCTATTCCTATGTCTGTTTCTCACCATTTTTCAGAAGGTGTTTCTGCCACCAGACTCGACTAGGGCCTTCTTATTTTGTGAAATCTTTTTTTTTTCTGAAGACATTTGAGGAATTAGCAAGTAGGATGTGGGGAATTCTGCAATATCAACCCCATGGGTCCACAGTCACAGATCTGGACATAACAAACTCATCTTACTCTCCTTACTTCACTAGGACTATGATATTTTGGGAGATTTTCTGTGGACATTCAGGAGAGAATGAACGGTGTGGAGCGTTCTTTACAAATGGTGACTGAAATGGATGCTTATCACGAGATATGAATTCAATGGACAGAGGCCTCACTTGCACAGAGTAAGATTCATTGATCCACCGAAAGAATATTTCACCCAAGAGTCACTCAGTAAATGAAGATTATTTAGGTTTGAAGGGGCGTCTGGAGGTCCTTTAGCCCCGTCTTCTGCTCAAAGCAGGGCTAACTTCAAATATAAATATGGAGCCACTTCTTCACTGAGTGTGCAATAGGGGACGCTTATGGTCTTTCATCTTGTCATACTGGGACATCTTCACAGGGTGAGGAGCACAGTCTTTCTCCCTGTGGTGGGGCTGTGTCCAACAAGAGTCAGAGATGACACTGCTGAAACATGAAGAAGGGCCAGAAGAGATCTGGTATGAGTGAGATACAAAGGCAGGAAAAAAAAATCAGAAAGGGAAAAAGAGACCAAGAACCAAGCCATAGAGAATCATACTTAGGAAAAAGCCAGGAGAGGACAAAAAAATGTACAAAGAGAGAAACAGTTCTCCATTTCCTGACGCAAACCTTGTGCTCATTTTCAGCACATTGATTTCTGCAGCCCATGTCTACCAAGTGCACAAAGACAAAGAGCAGTGGGTTGCAGATGGCAAAGCTGTTCATTTGCATGTATCCAGGCATTTCCCGGTGTTACTCATTACTTAACCCTGGCATTTGTGAAAATATAGAAAGGAAAGAAAATCAAGAGAATACTACTTACCCTTCATGGGCACAAACCTGCCACTATGTGTGTTTTTGACTAGTCTATCTGTCCCTCTCTTAACAGAAATATAGCAATAACAAAAGATGCAAGCAGGAAGGTAAGAGCTGCAAAAAACATGTGGGCTGCAAGGTCAGACTGATCTAAGAAATGATCTGTCTTTTCGTCTCGCCTTTGAAATATGCATCCATTGCAGCTATGATTCCTTTCAACAAACACTCAGAATAGCAAGGAGGATTTCGGTTCTGCAATGGACAGCAAATCCTCTTGAGAGTAGGCATAATTTTAGATACACAATGAACCTGAATGGACAATGCCAAGGGCAGATGTGTTTTTCACATTTTTTTTGTACATATATAAATACATATAAGTTTGCTTGTTTATAACTAGTCTTCCGGTTTGAAGTCTGTTCTGTTAACAGAATTTGTTATATTTCTATCTTCTGCTAGTTTGTTATTCTTCACGTCTGCTTAGAACATAACTCCGTCACAGACTTCATTCTCAAATAAAGGGAGAACGTGCCGTTTGCTCAGAGGGCATAAGGCATCGCCTCAGATCCTGCCCGGCTCCTGAAGGGAGCTCGGCAAGGCCCGTGCCGCCTCCTGTTGGTGTTTAAGGACAGAAGGGACACAATTAGTGAGTCTGGCCGCATTGCACAAGCCACAGCGTTTCAGCAAGTGCTTTCTGCAGCAGGTGCTACTCCAGCCATACTTTCAGAGGGCACCTGGTCTGGCAGTAACAATTTTGAGAGAGAGGTTATGCCAGCGGTTAATTGCCTTCACAGTATATGAGTAGATGCTGATGTTCACAGTTGGTCAGGGGCAGTAAAGAGCTTTTTTTTCAATGGTTTAAGCGGAAGATATTTGCCAAAATATCCAGACTCAGTGGAAAACTGAGTGGCTTTTACCTTTGGTCAGACTGATGGCTTTGGTGCAATTTGCTCATACACTGCCATAGGGAAATACGATCCTTGGAATTACAAGTGTGGTCCTTTGAAGTTACAAATGTGGTACTGTCAATGACTTTCCAAAGGAATGTTGAGCACTGCTCACTAATGAAACATGAGTTATGATAATGGTTAGTAACGATAATTATTAATATGCTAACCATATATCCAGTATTAAAATCTTAGCTAAGTACATCACTGGAAGGCACTAAAAGCACAAGGCTGCAAGGATGAGGTTTTAATCTGTGGTGAGGTTTGTTTCTACTGTAGATACAACATGAAAAGAAAGAGAAGACAGGATTCTGCTGATAATAAACAGTAAAAATTGACAAAATTTTTTTTCTTTGCTTTTTGAACAGTTTTGGTTTTGCTTTAAATTCTCTCACTTTCACTTTTCTCTTTTTTGCTGTTTAACTTCAGAGTTTATGAAGTGATAGAGGTTTCTTTGTCTTTTGCCATGCGCCAAACGTTGGATCTGTTTTGAAACGTACAGAGGGGCACAGAAAAGAGAAAGGAACAACAAAATACCTTACCCTCACTCTTCCTTTGCGTTTAGGGACAAGAATCAGCGAGAGGAGAGAAGCAAAACTGAAAACAAACAAAAAAAAGCCCAAACCTTGTGATTTCTGAATTTGAAGAAAACCCTCAAAAATTAAAGAATTAAAGAGGAGACTTTGCACCTTTGAACATACGGCTCTTTTTCCACTTTTATTTGAAAAACTGCCACAAGTGCTATTCCATCTCTGCAAGCTGGACTGTCCTTTGCTTCAGAACGAGCCACCAGCAGGAGGCAGGTGTGTGCACTCTGTGGAGGGCTGGCAGTTACACAGCGGGCAGAAGAGAATCAGTCATGTGGGGCACAACCATGGAAGGAACAAGTCAATGAACCCTTGGAAGCCACAAGGTTTTAATTAACAATTCCAAATGACATTAAAGCCAAGATTTATCTGCCTGAAACACAGACATTACTCAGTAGAAAGGATTTATTTGATCCAGTTGTACTAGGTTTGCTTCATTCACTTCTCTATGGTGTTGTGCTAGCAAGGTATTGTTATCCCCATACACAAAGTTCCACGCGATGAGCATGTTGATGAAACACTGCTCTATATCTGCTGTATATACATTCGGTACTGCCAATCGTGTTGGGCTGCAAAAAATAATAATACAGGTACCTAAAAAGAACAGATCCTGTGGTCTTTTTGTTACTTTCTTCATAGTGACTCTAGAACACAGTAAAAAAGAGTGGGTTATAAAGATTTCTCTAATTAGAGGCATGAATATTCTGATCAATTCAGAGCTCTTAGGCAGTTGTTTTTATCTGCCTAGTAGAATGCAGTTCACAGTACTGAGTAATCTCAGCCAACCTCCCTGTTTTCTGAGCACTTTGTAGGAGGTTAGATGCTATTATGCTGTCATTACTCTGCATTACAGCAAAGCTGAAATCTCTTGCGACTTTCTTCATGGAAAAGTTAGTCTGTGGCAGGGGAAACAGGCCTTTGGCAGCATGGGATAATCCTAAGAATGACTAAAGAGCTAGACAGAGTGAGGACAGACAAAGCCAAATAGTTCGCAGGTTGTACCCTCCTCTGAGTTAGGGACCAAAGTATTAAAGCCGACCACTAGAAAAGCATCGCGGCCAGTGACAATAATGGCAGTGCTCCACAGGTTCTCAAAGGCCAACTACGGCCTGGGTGGAGTGGAGCTTCTCAGAGGACGTGACATACTAGCCTCAGTGCAATAGGAGTGGCTTTGACCAGAAGGTGGGCAAGAAGAATTTGCTACAGATTAGCAACTCCAGCATAAACTGGCTCTCTTGGAATAATTCCCTGATTATGACAGTTTCTTCCAGGAAAAAAAAAAATCATGGGGTTCTGCTCTGGGAGGGCACAATGAGTCAAGATCACAGACCCTTTATTCTGGAAGATAATTCAGTTAACGTCTCTCTGTAGGCAAACTGCATAGCTTAAGAAAGACAGAAAGAAGACAATTTCACTTTTTTTTTTTCCTTCTTTTTTGCAGAAGAAGTAAAGCCCATCAACCACAATCCTGCAAAGTGCCTTACACCCCCGGCCCTGATGCAATCCAGACCAAGTTAAATTGATCTCTCACAGGAAGTTTTGGTCTCTGCAGTGCTGATCTCATCCAAGGGCCTTTGTCTCCTGCCCCAGGGAATGAATAACTTCTATCAGCATCATTGTACTTTTATCTTGTAGCAGGGAGACAGAACCCTGCAGCATCACAAGCATTGTTATCTGCAGTGGTATGGCGTGGGCTATGGGATGAGGTGACCAAAGTAAAGGCTGACTCTCGAAGTTGTTCTCCTTATCCATCGCACAAAACTGCTGTACCAACAGGTTATAGCCAGAATTATCTGTATATTTCAACTATGTACCTTAAGGATCTATCTAATTAGCCCAACACAATGTTAGCACATTAACTACACTCCAGCAGGCTAAGAGTATTTATTACTGAGAGAACTCCTGCTAGAAACCTTGGAATTTTTACAATACATTTTTGTCCATACTTTCTGGAGCAATAATAATGTAATACCACACTCCCTCCCCACATAGCTGCAGGGTCTCTTTTAATGAATAGGAACAAACAAACTATCCAGCTAAGCCCGGAAACATGACCCCTATCAAAAGCAGAATCAAACAATACCCCAAAACAATCTACGTACGCAAAGAACAAACTTTCTTGTTCTTCCAAAGATTAACTCAGCAGGTATTTGGCATTCAAAAAATTCTACAAGAACAGAAATGATTTTGTATTCGAAGAGGTTTTCTTTAGCATTATTGTTGCAATTATTTTGAAAAAAAAAAAGAAGGAAAAGTTTTTGAGAACAATTCTGAAATATAATTCTAGGTAGCATTCTGTCATTCTGTCCATCCTGTGCTCTCATTCAATAACAGTTTGTAAAGTCCGGTATGTTTTTAATGTAGAACTCCACATCAGTAGTTTCCAACAGAAGGGTTTGAGTTTGCTTTTTTTTTTTGTTAAATTATTTTCATTAGGAAACCTGAAATCACACTGCTCATGTCAGCTCAGAACCAAATGATCCCAGCACTTCGTCTGAGTGAACCTTTCTCTGTATGTGGGTAGCATCACAGCAGTCTGTCATGAAGCAACTGCTCCCATTCCCTTCACCACTTTGATCCATCAGCGCCTGGATTTTTTAATTGTGTTGTGGAGCCTATATTGCTCATGGGTGCTCCTAAAAGAGAGTGAGTAATAGGATGAGTGTGTCTTGGGCTTGAGTTGGGGGGCTTATTCTTCAGAGAATTTATTGATTTGAAACAAGTCCAAAGATTAGTCACTACGCAGAAACATTACATGGAGATTCTTATTTGCAATCTTGCAAAGTGCCGAGGGCCCTCGAGTGTTGCAAATAAAATTGGAGCAAGTTCATTCTGCACAGTTCTGATGAGAAATCACTTGGGCTTTTTACAGATGTTGAGGGCACCTGACCTCTGGCTCGGCAGTGGAATGGCAACGGCAGTGACCCAGGCACAGGCAGCGGCAGGCAACGCGGGCAGGGGAGCACTGCCGCCTCCCGACAGCACCACTCACTACAGAGGCAGCCTGGGGGAAACCAGGGCGAAGCTGGAAGAGTATGTGGCAGAGCAATTGGAGAAAGGTCTAATTCACGTTCATCCTTAGTCTACGGGGATAACTGAAGAGTGGTAATAAGAGCTAATCACTTAAAGTGGGTGTTTTTATTGTTTACCGCCTGCCTGTGTGTTAAGAAAAATGCTCAGTTACTGGGTTTGCAGCTGCTCTTGGGATTTCCTCAGCCCAGGAGTAACACACATGACCCGCATCCCCCTACACCCTGCCAGAGGACCAGAAGCATCCTCCATTTCTCCAGCCAACAAGGCAGAGCAAGCTGGTGGCAGTCATATGCTGACAGGGGTTTGGAAAACACAGTAAACAAGATTCTACGCGGACGAGACCAAGTAGCCCTTCAGTCACACAGATAATCATCCTGCTCTGATCTATAGCCACCAACCAGGGAAGCAGAGGTGGCTTAAAACTATTTTGTCAGTTTTGAACCTAGCTTTCCCTTCTCTTCATTTCATCAGCCCGGGCTGTGCATGATTTAGCTCTGTGAGTCTAAGCATACTGTCCAAACCCTCTGTCTGAACGCTGCTGCAGGGAGGAGGAACGGAGCAGCATGCATGTCTCTAGCTCGAGGTTTATTACTGAAACACAGAGGCCTGCAGTTCCTGAAGACTGAAGCTGAGAGAGAAACTAATTTTTCCTGGCTGGTTTTCTTTCCCTTCTCAGCCTCCTAATTATTTCTCTGCCTTTGCTGCTGTTAGACTCCAAGCAATGAGGCTGTTGGAAAGAGCACCTATGGCAAAGAAACGTGCATGAGGCGGGGTCTCCCTTTGAAATCCACAGGTGATGCATTTTCTGATTATTGCTGCAGCATTGCCTAGACTGATGTTACTTTACCGACAAACGCAAACAGTGTTCTGGATGATGAAAGTACTCGGCATCTGCTTCAGCTCTGAAGAAGAGAGTCTTTTTTTCTTAGTTACCAGAGCAGGCTACTAAACATATGTCTTTTTCTTATTAACATGAGGAACTTTTGTGTTAGTTTCAGTGCCCAATTGTCCAGTGCGATTGGAACTGCCAAAAACAATAACCCAGGAAATTTCTTTTTCCACAACATTTTAGCACTGGCTGACTTGGTGGAATCCCAGCAGTGAGCTGTGAGCAATGATATATGAAGTGAAAAACATTTGCCCTGCCTTCCAAGCCTCTCTGCACACTGCCTAGACTTCCTGCTCACAATCCATACTGAGGTCACGGGTTGTGCTGTCAGCCCGAGCTCCAAAGTAGATGCTGTCTTCAGGTTTGCCAGGTGTTTCTGATACCACTGTGGCCACATAGAGAGCAAATTACCATCTCAGAAGCTGTTCTCCCTGTTGCCAGTATTACTTTCAGATCAGAACTTCACATGAGAAAATACAAAAAGACTGGCTTGAGGCTCAGGGTTCAGGATAACTTGCCTTAAATTTGTGTTTGCTTAGTTCATGTTATAAGGAAATAGTTATGTATCTAGTCACAGCACATTATGTAGAGCAACCCCAAAAACAGTCTCAAATGCCATATTCCAAGGGAAGTAGATGGACTATAACAAAGTTTGTCTGGCAGTTGGAAAGTTTGTGAGTAATGTGAGAGCGTGCTTGGAGCAGGCAATAATGCAGTTTACTGGGGTATGGATATGTACTAAGTGGTCCTTCCGAAAGCTGTTCATGTGGAAAGAATGAAAAACTAGAGCAAGGTAGGCAGGTAGAGTTCATAATAAGCCATAGCAGGCTTTCATCAATGGCTTATACAGCTTTTCACTACTCAGATGCCATTTCTGCATTCAGAGGTTAGGATCTAATGGGATGTGCAGATGCGTAGATGTTTTCCCTTCTTTTGAATGACTGATTTGAAGAATAGGAACCATGGGCTCTGTGCCACAAACGGGAAAGGCAATTAAATTCTTGAAGCTTTCATAAGAAGTTGCTTAAATTATTAGTTTAATCAGTAAAATATTGGCTATATTCATGTTTACATAAACTTTCCAACAACTATGCAGACTCTGAAAAGTTTTCCTGCTGTCCGCCCCACCCCACGCCCCGCCTCTGGCATGGCTATGCTATTTGCTAAATATGTCGTGGGTTTATTTTTTACTCTTAAAATCACTCAAGAAGGTCACCAATGAAACTATTCTTCCCATGTGGAATTGAGCAGAAGCAGATTAGTAGTTAAAGTAGAGGTTCTCATGGGTGTCTTCTCTAGATCTTTATGCTTTATTATTTTAATATTTGAAGCCTACTCTGAGTATTCAGTTTAGCTGAAAAGAAGTCACAGGCCTGACTGCATTTTCAAATTTGTCTCTTCTTTTTATTTCACTTTTTTTAGGACACCACAATCCTGTTTATTCAAAGGTCACTGTGCTGAAAGCAATATCTGCAGATAACAAGAAATACTGAAGACAGTCACAGAAGGCAGAAAAATATGAGTTCCATAACCCTTCACCTCTATTCCTTTTTGGTCTGTCTATTGGTTTTACAGATGAAAACAGAGGAAATTCTATTGTCTTGAGCTTGCCTGTGCAAAATAAATCAAATTTAATTCTTCGTTCCCTCCCCCTCTCAAAAGAACACGCTATGTTCTGCAGCAGCAAGAAGGCTTTGGTTTCGTTAACCCTTCCACGGCTCATGCATGCTCAGCAATCTCAGCCCTCATCCTCTAGTCACATAAAAATGTCCAATACTGACACATTGTAAATGAACGCCAGTTAGGACTGTGGGTAGGAAGAAATCTCTTCCAATGGTATACTATAGTAAAGAAGTAAATTTATACCCTCTCAAATATTTTGATTAGACTGTAATCCAAAATGTGATTTGAGTCTAAGAAAACCACTGATCTATTAAAAACCTCTTCCAAGATATATTTCACAACAACAGGAAACCTGTGTCTCCGGAGTCACAGCTTCCGCTGCTCAAGGCTATTCTGGGTAGCACCTCATGTCACGATGACATTCCTATGCCAGGCCACATGAATTAGCCAACATGGTAACCCTGCAGGCCTCACTTCTTTTTCAGGGAAGTATTATCTATAGCATGATGATGAGACATACTGCTGTGTAAAGAGGTATTACTGAAATCAAATAGGTCAAAAGCACTCCAGATAACTGTCAACATCAAACTATCTTCTTTGTGATTTTCTCTTTTACTCTTGGAAGAAGTTTCAGGAACAGGGCAAATAAGGTGGCCACACCAGCCAAGCACGGGCTTGCTGTGAAGGTTCTGTGATCTCCCTTGGCTTGATATGCCTCTCCACAGTTGTGCATATATAAATACATACATGTTGGACATATATGTATATTTGCAAACATCTTTTCTGGGATTGCTCTCTTCTTACAGTCTGTAAATGTTATGTAAGGCTCTTGGATCAGAATCATACTGAAAATGAAGAAAACTGTCTATCCCTTCAGAAGGAGTAGCATAGATTTACAGACTTTTTCCATTCATTACACCAATGAAAATGTTTCAAGAGAAGTAAAATTTAGGCAAACACTGAACTTGGAAAGCAGAACACAGGAAGTTGACGTGTGCAGCCAATTCAGCACGTGGAAACTAGACATTAACATTTTAAGACTGGAATCTGGGGCCTACAGCTGATAACGTAGAATTTAATACTCTTGGTAACCTATAAATTTCCAATGGAAGCCAAAATCTCATATATGGAATTTAAGCAGAACAGAAGCCATTCTACAGACAAGAAACACATGCATATTGACCATAACCAGAATCAGCCTCTGGAGGTAGCTTTTTCTTTTGGGTGCATCTGCCCCACTCAGAGGAGATCCTCTGAGGCCTTTAGACAAATCCAAATTTGCTTTGAGGCGCTTGACATCAGAAGCAGGCCCTCAGACAGACTCACCCTGCTCACCCTGTGATTACTGCAAAGGAAGGTGCCTCCCTTTCTCTCTAACCAAGGACTGATCTTAAACAGTTCTGTTCCGGATAGGCTCACAAACAAATCCCTAGCGCGAAGCGCTTTCTTCCATTAAGCCTTTGTCAAAGGAGAACATTGATTTTCTAGGAAAGAGTCTGTTCTCCTTAAACATTTTCATTATTTCATGACAAAAACCCCAAACAAACAAGATCCAAAAAAATGGAATTATTTAGTGTTCTTTGGCAATTTTTCAGCCAAAACAATTTATAAAGTTTGGCAGTTTTTGATCTTGCAAGAAAAGCCTCTGTTTTCCATGTAAAGGAAGCCTTTTTCCCAGGTGTTGCTAAACTCATTGGTTAAGCAGCAAATAAATTAAGCTGCAAAAGGATGACTAGGGAGAATGTGGGCCTGCTGCTGAGTGGGGCGGTGACAAAAGACGTGGAAGATACCAAGGTACTCACTGCCGCCTTCTCCTCTGTCTTTACTGGTGGGATTTGTCTTCAGGAATGCCAGGCCTCTGAGGCTGATGGGAACATCTGGAGCAAGGAAGACTTAGCCTGGGTGGAGGAGGATCAGGTTAGGGACCATTTAACCAAACAGGGAATGTGATGGCATGCACCCGTGAAAGCTGAGGGAGCTGGTGGATGTCACCAAAAGCCAAAAGGAATAAAGCGAC
>VWZL01002273.1:3344-14238 GCA_013396915.1 Stercorarius parasiticus | reverse complement strand
TGCCTCGCTACACGATCCGAGGTAGGGTACCCGACCCGCCTCGTGCCTCAGTTTCCCCCCTCTAAAGCCAGGGAAGGAAGAGGCGTGAGCTGAGACCAACGAGGGGGTCGAAACACCTCACCTGTCCGGTGGCGAGCACAAGGCACGGACACGGTTTCTGGCCCCAGCGCCATCCAGCATACTCTGATTTCAGTTGCACCGGTGTAAAACTTTGACTCTGGTGACTTACTCGGCATTCACACTGGCGCAAACGGAGCCGAGACCAGACTCAGTATCTCCACCAGGAAAAAGACAGGAGAATTTTTCTCTGCTCACTGGGGACTCTGCACAAACCCCCACCTCTACATCCCGAGGCTGCTCCTAACTATGCCCCGCGGCTGCTCCTCGCACCCTCCCCGGGGACGCCGGGTAGGGGTTTTGGGGGGGTGGGGGGTGGATCCCGGTCCCCTTCGCCTCCCCGTGTCCCCGCCACCGCTTCCCAGGAGCTCCTCCACCACGGTTCTATCTGAGCCCGGGTGCGGACACCCCCCCAGCCCCGGAGGAGGGTGAGGGTGGGGGGGCAAAGCGAGCAGTACGGGAGCGGAGCGGGGCCCCGGGACGGCCCCACCACCCTCCCCGTGGCACCCGCCCACCGCAGCCTCACCTCGTCCCCGTCCTCGCTCTCCTCCTCGCTGCTGGACTCTGAGGAGTCGCCACCTTCCTCTGACGAGTCACCGTTGTCATCATCATCGTCCTCATCGTCGTCCTCATCTTCCTCTTCGTCTTCCTCCTCGTCATCGTCCTCTGACTCCTGCGGGGCAGGAGGGGGTTGGTCACTGGCGGGCACCCTGGGACACCAGCACCCACGGGTGCACCTCCCCATCCTTGGCCATCAGCCTTTGGGTTCCTCATTCCACCCAGCAGGACCAGGTGCCTCCTACCCACACCTTGCCTGGGAGCTTTTCCCCATTTATGCTGCAAACAGCCCCAAAAAGGCCCCCGGAGGGGGTACAAGGGGATGTTGTAGACTGCAGGTGGGGGGGGGCAAAATCAGACCAGGGTGGGTTTTGAGCACCGATTTGGGGTGGGCTTATTGCCTCAACGATAAGGCAGGTGGCAGAGAGCACCAGGGATGCCTGGAGCACCAGGTCTGGGTCCCCCCCGGGAGGAGGGTGCTGGGTGTCCCCAGCGCGGGGACTTGGACTCCACTCACCGACTTGGACTGCATTGTTGGCTTCATCTTGGGGTTGGGGCCCCGGATCTTCCCTATGCTCTTGCGTTTCTGCA
The DNA here is from genome assembly GCA_013396915.1 of Stercorarius parasiticus. NCBI lineage: Eukaryota > Metazoa > Chordata > Aves > Charadriiformes > Stercorariidae > Stercorarius > Stercorarius parasiticus. The sequence continues at coordinate 12,972 of VWZL01002273.1, read as the reverse complement.
AGGGGCGGGGGACAACACAAACCAAAACCATTAAGAGCTGCAGGGCTCCAGCTCAGCTCCTTCCCAGCACCCAGTGCGGAGAAAACCCCACTGCCGAGCTGCTACGGGGGTGAACCCCTTTGCGGGGCTCACCCGAGCTCAGCTCATCCACCCCACACCCCAACCTGATCCCAGCCCAGCCCCAACCACCCCCCCGGGTCCTCCCTGTGGTGGTGCTGGGTGGATACTCACGTTGGAAGTGTGTTCCTTGTAGGCAGCCCGCTCCTGGGGCGAGAGGCTCTGCAGAGACAGGGGAGACGGTCAGGGCGCAGGGATGGAGTGGGGAAGGACTAGCATGGGGCACCCCCTCCCCACCTATATTATTTAAAGGCCTTTTAAGTTAAGAAATGCCAAAAAAGGGTCTGGAGACGGTGGCTGCCCACGGGCAGGCTGTGAGCACAGACCGCGCTGAGCATCCTTAAGGACATCCCCAGTGCCCCCCACCAGGTGTCAGGGTCCGACACTCACCTTGAGCCAGATTTCGAGGTGCACCTTGTACTGTTTCTGCTGCTCCTCTGCCAGTTTTTTGTAGTGGTCCTTCTGGCCCTGCGAGATGCGCTGCCAGCGGCTGCCGATCTCCACCATCCGCTCCTTCAGCGGGAGGTGGTTCAGCTCCCCGTTCGACAGCAGCTCCTGGGAGAATTTCTGGTAACCGTTCCTGCAAGAGGCAGGGAAAGCACAGAGACAGGATCAGACGCCATGTACGGAGAACCAGGGTGTCCACAAGTAGCCCGCACTAACCACCAACCATCCCACCATGGTCCAGGCTGCTCCAAGATCTTTTGCCCCAGCCCAGTTGCCCAGTCAGGTCCGACTTTTCGGACCCCAGACCCCAGGTACTCACATAGGGGGTTTCTTCGGCTCTCCCTGGAACTTCATTTTCTTGGCGGAGTTGGTGGAGCACGGAGGGGCCCGCATCTCGCTCAGCTCCCTCTGAGCCGGAGGAGAGAGAAGGGTCAGGGAAAAGGGGTCAGCACCAGCCATGGGGGCATGGCAAGGGGTGGGAAGGTGCAGAGACCCACCTCGTATCGCTTCTGATCCTCTGCCGCTTTCTTGATCCACATCAGCTTCTCCTTCTTCTCCATGTTGTTCCAAGTGGCCTCCATGGCCTTCAGTGCCTTCCCCCGGTCATTCTGTGGCACAGAAACCCCCACACCACGCTATAGATAAACCCAAGATACCAGGGGGCTACCGCCAGCTCCACCACAGACCACGGACCACCTGCTCCCTTGGTGTGACCCTCGTCCTCCCCATGGCTCCCAACCCCCACCTGCTGCCTCAGATGTGAAAGGGAGAAGGTGCAAGGCAATTCCTGCTGGTGGGAGTGATGATCCCACTTCCAGCTCCTTTCCCGGCTCGCTCCTCACCTTGAAACGAGCCAGGTAGTCTCCAATGACACTCTGTTGCCAGATCTCCTCGGCCGTCTTGGGAGACTCGGGCAGCTTCCCGCGCTCCTCTTTATCTGAGCCGTGTTTCTTTTCCGACTGCGCCTTCATCGCTGCCTCCCGCGCCTTGTATTTGGCCTGCGCAGGGTGCACAGTGGGAGTGAAGGGGCAGCACGGCCCCCCTGGGCACACAGGCCCCAGGCCACCAAGCAGCAGGACGCTGCAGCTTCCCCCCGGTGCCATCCCCACAGCAGCACCAGCAGCCCCCCCACTACACACACCCACATCTCAGGACTCCCCCCCACCAGAAGAACCATCAAGCCTCTCCAAGGTTTCTTCAGCTGCTGGCTTTTGACCCACCAGGTCACAAGAGGGAAACGGCACAGTCGGTGGCTCTCATCGGTGCCAACACCAGTGCCTGGGTGATGGCTCACCGGAGCTGTGACGCTCCTGGGGACAATTGTCCCCCACCTGCGGCGCCCAGGGATGAGCAAAGCCCCTCGCAGCAAGACAAGGACAGGCAGTGTCCCCCTGGACTGCCGGAGATGCCGAATGGAGACGGGGATGGAGGAGAAGGGTCGGGGATGGTACCAACCTTCTTCTTCTCGGAGAGGTCATTCCACATGCGGGCCAGGAGCCGGGTCAGCTCGCTCTCTGACAGCTCCGGCCGTTCCTCCTGCAGCTGCTTCCGCTTCTCCTCCGAGAAGATGAACATGGCAGAGATGGGCCGTTTGGGCTTCTCTGAGCTGGCCTGCAGGAGGGACATGGGGCTGTGGGTGGGGGCAAGCCCAGAGAGGGATCTGCCTTACACTGGTGCCCTCCAATCCCAGGAAAAACATGGTGAAAGAACCAAGGAACGAAGCCCTGAAAGCACTCTGAGTGCCAGCAACCCCATCCCACGTCTCTGCCATGTGCTGCCCCATCTCTCCAGTTGCCATTCTCACCTTGCCAGTCTCTGGTGAGGACTTTTTGGATGCTGGACTCGTCGCCCCTTTGCGGTTGCTGCCCAGCATCTTCTCCTCGCCTAGCACCCGCTGCTGCTCCTCCTCGGGCAGGCTCTGGGTGGCACAGAAGGAGAGACATGGTTAGATGGCCTGACGCTAACGAGGCTTTGATGCAATCAGGGAATAGGGACACTGGGGAGGGGGAGAAACTAATGCCCTCAGTTGTCCTGATCCCAAAGCCACCCCAGCCAGGGCCAGCATCAGGCACTGCAGGCCTGCGTGGGTGGCCTGGGTGTCCCCATGCCTGTGTCACCCCCTTCACCAGGCAATGTCACTCTTCCCCAGCTCTGTCCCCTCCCTGGCTCAGTCTCATCTGCTTCCTCTCCGCAACGGCAGGGCGGGCAGGTGCCCAGATCCGGGCGCACCCCTGGGTTTTCCACCCCCCTGCCCTTGCAGCCGCAGCCGGGGCTGCGTCACGTCCGCCCGGGGACCAAGCGCGACACTGGGACGGCCTCTGTGTGGCTCCCCCCACCTACGCCCCAGCCAAGGGAAGGAAGCGAGAGACTTGCTGCCGCCTGCACCACAGCAGCCACTGACAGCAACTCCCCCTCGAGCACCAGCCCTCCGCTCACCTCCCACTTCCCCTCCTGGCCGGGGGAGCCCATCCCCACCTCCCAGTGCCCAACTGGAAGACACAGGGTCAGGCATTAGGGCAGCTGGAAAAGAGTCAAGACCCTGTGCAGACACCTCCGCGCAGCACCCATGGCTGGTTCAACCCACATTTTGGGGGGAGCAGAAGAGGGCAGCATCAGTTCAGCCGCAGTTTAACCCATCTCAGCCCCTGCCCAGGGCTCCCTCCCCACATTTGGGTCTCCAGCACCCCCACATCACTCACCTCCAGGAAGCGGAGCAGCTCAATCTCGTAGTCTTTCTTTTTCTGGAGAGAGATGGAGACATGCAGTCACACAGAGATTCCCCCAACCCATCCCTGCCTCGTGCAGTCCCCAACCCAGCCTCCGCCCCCTCGGCAACAGCATCCTCCACCTGGACCATCTGCTGGTCCCACCCACATGGACTGGGGAGACAGAGGACCAAGGGAGATGTCTGAGGCCCTCAGGAGGAACGGGTGGTCAAGACAACAAGAACCAGCACTGAGAAAGGGCGAGGGGCTCATTTGCAGTGAGATTTGTAGCCCAAACCCTCCCATCCTACTCCCTCCCCACAGCGCCGCTGCCCATGTGCCTGTCCACCTGTCTGTCCATCCTTGGCTGCTCACCTGATCACACTTTTTGTGGTACGCGTCCTTTTCCTTCTGGGAAAGCAGCTTCCACTGCTGGCTGCACAGCACCATCCGCTCAGTGCTGGGCACATCTTTCATGTTGGCCATCAGTTCTGCGCAGTACAGGGAGTAGCTATTCCTGCAACCGACGGAGGGACCCAGCATCAGGGACAACTCGCCTGGCTCATGCCCTCTCTGTGGAGCTGGCTGGGTGCTAAGAGCCCCCCAAGACCCCCCCAGCTGCCCTCAAGGCTGCACCAGGCAGTGAAGTGCTGTGCCAGAAGTGCCTGCATTTTAGGGAACCTGGGTTTATGCCCTAATCCAGAGGGCAGCACCACCATAAACCTCACTCAGATTCTCTGCGAATGTGTATTTAACATATATTTAAGGCTCAGTTTAATGCAGTCATCGACAGCCCATGCCCATGGTATCAGAAAATTATGCTCTTGGGGCTGTCAAAGCCAGGCAGAGCCCCAGTTTCCTTGTTGGTACGAACCCGACAGCTCAGAGAGGGACACATCGCTCATACTCAAATGGGGAGGGACAGTACTCACGGAGGGGGCTTTGTGGGTCGGCCATCAAACTTGTCCTTGAGCTGGCGCTCGGCCTTGGTGAGGGTGGAGCGGGTGATGCCCTCCTCGCTGATGTTCAGCTCGGGGTGCTTCTGGATGTAGTCCCGCATGATCTCCTGCAAAGGACGGAGAACGGTCAGGAGAGGGGCTCCGATCCCCGCCTGGCTGGGGGCCGGAGGAGGAGGAAAGAGAAGCCAACCATCGCCCTAATCATCTCCCCAGGGATACTTCTCCCTTCCCCAGTCGCTGAAGGAGGCAGTGCTCAGACTCGCTAGGGACCTGCAGGGATCTGGCTGAACCCCCACGCTGGCTATCGGGTGACGCTAGCTAGCCGCAGGTGGCTAGTGGCCAGGAGGCAGAGTGGCTGAGAGTGAACGTAGGGACGAGTGTGGAGGGGAACGGGTGAGGCTGCTCCCTACCTCGTACTCCTTCCGCTGTTCCAGGGCCTTATGAATCCATTTCAGCCTCTTTTTATCCGAGAGTTGAGACCACTGCTTGCCCAGCGACTCTTTCACCTCCTTCGTGGTGGCCTGAAAACCCAAAGCCAGAGGTGAGGGCAGAGGGGTAAAATCCAAAAAAAGAAGAGGACAAAAAGTGAAAAAATAAAAATAAAAAAAGGCAAAAATAGTGTGGCCTGCCGGCTTGGCCCGGCGGCACCCGGCCTGGGGCCGCGGGGCGGTTGCGAGCCGAGCTGGCGGCTGGGGAAGGGGGTGTGTGTGAGTGTGGGGCTTGGCCAGAGGTGGGTGTCTGTGCTGGAAATCCTTCCTGCCCTGACTCAGGTTGTGGTCACCCCTTCAACTTGCGGGCAAAAAAATGGGGTCTGTATCCCCCAGAGCCTCTTCCGGTTGTGCAGAGCCCCTTCTTACCTCCGTCCAGACTGCTGGGAGCTCCTAGCGGTGTCTTCCATCCCGTCCCCCCCCTAAAATGCTTCTCTCATTTCCCCCTCCTCTCCCCCCAGCAGCGGGGTAAAGAACCCCTCCACACTCACACTCACACGCACTCCCACCCACCGTACTCACATCTGGACGCACTTTCAAGTAGATCTTCTTCTCGTGGTTGTACCACAGCTGCTGGGGGGTCTTGGGTTTTTCAGGGACGTCGGATTTCTTGGCGTTCTGGATGAGATCCGGGTGATCTTCCCTTTAACCCGGCAGGGAGGCGGGGAAGGGAGAGCGTTACGGAGGTTGCAGGTGAAAGGAGAGCCCCCCCCCTAAACCTCCCCGCTAAGGGGTAACCATCACTGCAGGGCTCAGATACCGGGGGTCCCCCCAGAAAGAGGGTTTTAGGAAAGATTCGAGCCTGCCTCTCCTGGGGGAGCATTAGCTACGAGCATCCCCTTTACTGTGCCGGGCTGGGCTGCATTCCTGGAGCAGTGGCAGGTCATCGGGAATGCCAGGAACCACCTGGGTCACGGCGACCATGTTCAAAAGGAATGTCTGGGGGGAACGGCGTGGTCACTTCAGCTTTTAACACTGCCAGTGGCAGGGCTCCCATCCTCCCCTTGCAGACCCTAATCCCCAGAGCATGGCTGGTACTCCACTCTCTCCCTCTCGCTGAGTCTCCCAGCTGCAGGGCTGCTCTCAGACACCTTTTCCTTGCTCTTTTTTTTCCCATCATCCCCCCTTCCCTTCTGCTTTCAAGCCGCAGTGCCCGTCAGGGCTTCCTCCATGAGCTTCATGCAGAAGAGGAGACCGTGTTTGCCTGGAGGGGAAACGCAGGGGGGCTGCCCGCTCACCTGAACCTCGCCAAGTTCCTCTCAAACTCCTGCTTCTCTCGCTGGAAGTCCTGAATGTATTTCATCTGGGGACACAAAACCACCAGGGAGGTGGAGAGGGATGTCAGCACTGGGGAAGGGGCAGGCAGATACATTCCTGTCGACCCTGCCGCCTGGGCATCCCACCACCCCCAAAGGGACTTGAGGGCTCTCCAGCCCATGAGACTTGTCCCAGAGCTCCCAGCTGGGGATTTCCAGCCTGCCAGGGATTTGGAGGCAGGACCTCTCCCCTCTCCCTGCACCCAAGCAACCCTGGGCAAGAGGGCACAGCAGGTATTTGTGTCCTGGACCTTTCCTGCTGGTGGCAAGTCCACCCAGACTGAGTTGGGGCACCCAAAATGCTTTCCCAGGCTCTGGCCAAGCCCAGGGTCACCTCCGGAGCCAGAGGTGAGATGGGCAGCTCTCCTCCTCCCAGCGTCTCCCACCGCTCGGAGCAGAGCCTGCCCCTCCATCCCTCGCTCGGACAGGGTGGCCACGGCGGGGCATGTGATTTAACCCCAGCATTAAATACGGATCCACCCAACAGCAAAGTCACCATCCAGGTCCGTCTGGAAGAGACGGACCAAGGGACAGACCCAGCCAGCCTCCACCCCACGGATCTTGGGAAGCAGGATAGGAAAAGGAAGGGAAGTCTTACTGGTCTGACGGGACTAAACAAGCACCCGGGTTTGTCCCATCAAGAACTGGATTAAACCCTCACCAGGCAGACGCTGGGCTCTGCTGGTTTTACTGGGAGAGCTGGGCAGGCAGAGCCCAGCACACAGAGGTACATAAGGGGCTTTCTGACTCCCCGCCCCGTACCTTTTTCTTCTCGGGAAGCTCCTTGTATTTCTTGGACAGGATCTTGGTGAGATCCAGGTTGCTCATTTCGGGGTGAAGCTTGGCATATTTGGCCCGCTTCTCCATGAAGAAGCGGAAATAGGGAGTCAGGGGCTTCTTGGGGAAGTCGGGGTGTTTCTGGGGAGACAGCAGAGTGGCAGACACTGAGTGCGGAGCCGGTGGCACCACGGAGGGCACAGCCAAACCCCGCTGGCTCCCAGCTCCCCCCAGTACTGGGGGAGACCTGCCTCTATCCAGCCCTGCTGGTGATCCAGCTCCCTGAGATGGGAACACCCTGGCTTTGCAGGCAAGGGGGGAAAAAAAAGTGGGAACAAGGGCTCCCTTCCCCAGGAACTACAATATCCTAGGGCTGGGTATCTTGGGAGCAGCCTCCAACCACCCAGAGCTGTTGGCACAGAGCTGTTGTGCTGCAAGAGGGGAAACTGAGGCAGGAGGAGGGGATGGGATCCACCTCCCAGTGGCAGAGCATCGGCTGCCCTGAGGCCAATGGTCTGAAAGCAGCACCCCACCCGACCCTGCAGGCCAGGAATAGGACGGCGGCTTCCTGGCCCCCCCGGTGCTAAACTTGGACACGGGCTGCCAGCAATACAGCCAGCCATATTAAATGTACCCTGGACTTGGCCTGTGCCCAGAGCCCGCAGCCTCCAGAGCCTTGGGCAGCTGGCCGCAGGGATTACGGGCAGTGAGGTGCCTGCAGGGGCTCTGGTGGCAGAGCCACATGGGTCTGGGGTGCCACACAGGTGACAGCCCCCTGTCCCAGGGAAAGGGGAGGTCCCCCTTTAGTGCCCGACCCCAATTCCTGCCTGATACCTTGAGCTTTTTGCCCTTGTAAGGATTCTTCACATGCTCTTCGGCGTCCATAATGAGCTCTGTGAGGGTCCGAAACTTCCTCACCTGTGGGGTTAATGAAGGGACACAAATGTCAACAGGCTGCGGGTAGGGGATAGAGCAGGTCCCCACTTGGCACCACATAAACCCACAGGGTTTCATGATGCCACCGCGCAAACAACCCATCCCTGCACCTCCGAGGGGTTCGCAATGCCACCGTCAGTGGGGTAGTGTCATCACTAAGTGCCAAGGACTCGGGGCATTGAACTTGAGCGATTCAAACAGCCCTGGCAAGTCACTGGGATGCTCAGTCCCTCTGGACCCCTCCGAGCCCCGCGCGGCTGTCGCTTACCTCATTAGAAATCTCCATCCACTTCATCTTGCACATCTCCCCCGAGAAGTCCTTGAAAGCCACTTTCTCCCAATCCAGGTGGGACTCGGTGGTTTTGAACTTGCTCCCATCGTTGGAGGGCAGGTTATTCTTCATGCACTCCAGCAGAGTCAGCATGTCCTCCTGAGACCAGCGGTCTGAGCAGCAAAGAAACAGGCTCAGCAGCAGGATACGGGGACTACAGCTCCCAGCGTGCAGCTCCGGACCACACGCCGGGACACGTCATCTCCACATGCTCTGCCTTCTCCAGATTAAAGATCAAAGGGATGTGGCTGTTTCCATCACCCTCCAGCAACTTTCTACGGGCCAAAACAGTCCTGGGCAAAGCTAGAAAATCCACTTGGTGCAAACCAGAGAGACTCGCTCATCCCAGTACACCATCAGATAAGGCGATGGCTCTGCCGCGCGGGAGCAGAGGGATATTTCCTATGGGAGCAAAGCCCTGCGGAGTGAGGCGGGAGCAATGTGCTCTCCAGCCAAGAAGGAAATAGGAAAACCCACTTTTTAAGTGGAAAAGAGGTCTCCAGAACAATGGAAAACCCCCCAGTGCTGCTTTTCCTTCAATTCGGAGAGCTTTGCCATCACCTGGGACCTAGCTCCATGGTGACCTCTGCCAAGGTCAAAGCTCAGACACCACAAAACTGGAGGGGGGGAGGCAGAGCCCAGCACAGCCCCCCCATCTCACAGTAGGGTCCCTGCCAGCACAAGGGTGATGGTTATGCCACCCCAACGTCCCCCAAGGTGCTGGGAGGAGCATCCCCGGCTCCCATCCAGACAAGCTGCCGGGATGGTGGGATGGGCACGTGGCAAAGCCAGGAAGCCTGGAGCAACCGGGACGGGCAGCGGCACTGTGCCAGGACAGGCAGCAGGAAGGGTATCCCAGCACCGAATGCCCCATCCAGCACTGATTTTGGGGTCGCTTCCTCAGCAGGGGAATTCTGCTGCTGGGCTGGGGAGAGGCGCTCTGGGCGCTCTGCAAAACACGGGTGGCCCTGGGGACAAGCAGCGGGTCCTGGGAGCGGAAAGAGAGGTCCCCAGGGACGGGCTGGAGGAGGAGCAGAGCCCCAAGCCGCACACCCACGCAGCCCTGTCTGCTTCAGCACGGGACGGGCACTCAAGCCCAAGGGCTCCCGGCCACGGGACCAGCTCTCCACGGTGTTCCTTGCCCCTGCCAGGGCAAAGACTGGCACATTCGGAGCCCCTCAAGGACCGCAGAGCATCCCGGCAAGATGGGGACAGCGCAGTCCATCGTGGATTTGAGGGGAACATCTCTCCCTCCGTCCCCAGGATGGAAAAACAAGCCCCCAGAAATACCTCTCCCTCCGCTCAAACTCCACACACACGAAAACACCACCTCTGCCTCCTGCCTCCACCTCCCACCTCCACATCCATCCGGCAAAGGGCGAAACCCCCCCTGAAGCCCAAATCCGAGCGAGGGATGTTAAAAGACACGTAGGACCCACAGCTGTTGGGGGAGCACATCCACAAGCTGTCCCCCCACCCCATTCACCTCCTGGACCAGGCTGGGGATTGAGGCAGGAATAGTTTGGGATCCAGCCGGTCTCCACAATTACCT
>VWZL01002272.1:231337-258221 GCA_013396915.1 Stercorarius parasiticus | reverse complement strand
TTCTATGATTCTATGACAGGTGTTTAAACAGATAGGACCTCATCAGCCTTATGGAGGAGACAATTATAAAATCATGAATGATATGGGGAAAATCTCTAGAGAAGACCTGTACATTATCTCCTCCCATACAAGAACCAAGGTCATCAGTGAAACTGGTGATACAGTTACGACAATCTCAAAGAAGCAACTCTTTACACAACATGGAATTAAACTGAATGTGTGGATGCTGCAAGTTGATATGGCATAACAGCAAATCAATAAAATCCTAGAAGAAAAATCTATTGAGAGCTGCTAAATGCAGAGACGTTATCTGTGGCTCCCTGAACCAGAGGGATAGCCTAGGAACTGTGCACTTGCCCTGTCCTGCTGTTCTTTCCAAGGCATCTGTTACCAGGCACTGCCAGACATAAGGTATTCAATTAGATAAAACCTTGGCCTGACCTGGCAGAGTCATTCTTTGTTTCTTTGTCCTAATGACATGAGAAATCACCCTCAAGTTTAGAACAGAGGCCCAAATTGTAGAAGATCAAACTTAGCTGAGATGATACTTGTTTTCCGAGCTTCAGATCTAAGACATCCTAAGATGAAAACTTAGCAGTCACAAGAAGTTGGATTCAATGACCTAAAGCTTCCTTTGAACTTCACCCATTATTCAAGAACCAAACTCAATAGAGGGACATTAGCCTAAAATTTATCATCCTGTAATGTCATCTTTGTTTTGTCATGTAAAGTTAAACCAATCCTCTCTATGAAAAACCAAAAATCATTCTTAACAACTTCCTCTTGAATTTGTTGATAAGGGACCTCAGTTGTGACCTGTGTATTCCATTTGCCTCTTCAAGTTGTCAGTGGGTCAGTGACAGATTAAATAAACCGCAAGGAACATTTACCAAAAGTTAAAACAAAAAGTTGCATAAGGAACACATAGTTTGATGTGTGTTTTGTAATACCGTGTCAGGTCCTAGGGAAGTGGAATGCAAATGTGACAGGGTTGGGCAAAAGAGGTCACAAAAGACAGGCAAAGGTCTCCTGGAGCACTGACAATATTCTTACAATTTAAAAGCTGACAAAGTATCTTTTCCAACTTGTGAACAAAACTCCTGAGTGAATGAGGTTTAACGATTTCATTGCTGTGAAAGCTGAACCATCACTGTTTACTGCATATACGGTTTTTACTTTTTCTTTTCTACAATATGTAAGGAAAACAGAGTGACATTTTTGCCCCGTTTTGCCCAATGTTCTATGCTTGTATATGCTTTTGGGTTTGTTTGGCTGTCCTTGACCACCAATTGCTTTTGTACCTCCTGACCAATTTCAAAAATTGCGGCAGAGCGGAAGAGATTTCAGTCATAATAAAATTCTACACATTTTTTTTGAAATAGTCCGTAAAGAGATTCTATTACTTTCCCCTCAGGGAAAGAATATTAGAGGTCAAAATCCATGTAAGAGAGATCTTTTGAGACTTGCTTCATTAGCTGCATTGTGCAGAGCTGGACTTCAAATAACCTAGGAAAGAGGTAGAACATCTGTATCTATCATTAGTAAAGCCTTCTCTCCCTCAATATCCTACCAAGGTTATTAATTTAAAAGCAGGCTAACTGCATGATAAAGTTCTTACTTCTTCTTGGCTCTGATGGGAGAGACGCTGAAAGCCCACAGAAGGGATTATGAAAGGCAATGACCTGTACTTCTGCAGAGAGCCGAGGACTCGGGTAGCCCAGCAGCTTGCACCCCTAAGAAGCGGTGCCTTGAAGTTGACTGGCACTGTGATGGGAGGGATATTTGCACTACTTTTTTGCCTAATATATTCGGCTCTTGTATAGCCCCAACATCACACTTTCTGGTAATGCATTCAGTCGTGTAGTTAGCATCTCTCCTGTGGGGTCTTCTCCTCTCTCAGCTGCTCCCATGAGAAGGTTGTGCATTAGAAGGGTTTTGGTTTTGCTCTTTGCACAGTTTCTTTTTGCTGTGGTATCTGCTCTAAGCATAAACGGGCTTTTCGTTCCCAGGGCTCCCAGTCTAGTTTCAGAAGGCTTAAATTGCCTTAACCGAAAACTTTGTGCTAAACTGTTTTAAGTTACTGTAGAAGGTTCCATTGCTCTGCACTCAGTATACAGAGCACCTCTCTGCCTTCAGCTTCTGCAACTATCCTCCCTAGAGGATAATAATTTATCAACAGTAATAGTAAAAATATCAAATAAAAACTTAAAGAAACATAGAAAATTTCATCTGCTTGGGTCTCACTGGGTGTGCGGCAATCTGCTGTTCGGTCCTCTTTATAAAGCAATGCAAGTGCCCCCTCTGGTAGATTATACCTGCGGTTTCTGAATTTATTGAAGTTTGCAAAATGATATAGTACTAATTGGTTTCATGGCCATGCTAGCAAAATAGTTTTCTTCATATGGGGGATATCAGCAGCAATGGAGTTCATAACACCAGGAAAAGCTACAGCATTTAAAATTTCTGTGGCAGATTTCCATTTGAATATGAGTTGGAATGTATAGGTTGGGCAGGTCTAAGTGTCATATCAGGCTGTAAAGAAATGCTTTCCTTCCTTGGACTTTAAGAGTGGAGTATGAGCAAAAAATTGCCTACTGCTGAAACACTACAAATTACGGCAGGAAAACGCAACGACAATGTGCCAAGGCACAGTTACGTATTCTCAGGGAATGTAGAATGATTTTAGAGACTGCTGAGCCACATTATGTGGCCACTGCATTCACCAGTGAAATACAGCCACGTCTGGGTGGAAAACCAGCATCTGCTTAACAGAGCACCACTTGCACAGTGCTTTGAGCCAGGCAGAGCTCACCAGCACTGTATCTAACCATCAGTGCAGGGGGAATTTGAAGAAGATAGATAGAAATGCAATTATCCACGCTGAAATTCAGCCAAGACAGTGAGGACAGTATACCCACTCATGCAGAACAAAAATTAAAAAGCATCTTTAGTGATCCAAAGCTGCAAAGGTCTTGGGTTTTCATCTCATTCCGATGGTGGTACCACTTGCAGCCCTGTGCCTACATCTATTGCTGGTGCAGCTCTCTCTACCCCTTTGAGCATCCCAAAACAGCATCCTCACCTCGCAGTCAGACAAGTGTGGATGAAACATCACCCGCTTCACCACATCCAGCAGGACTAACAAGGGAAAGTCACAGCTGTAACACTTGAGTACGCCTTTGTCTGAAGACCAACGACATGGAAGGTACTTGTTGAATAACGTAGGCTGCTGCTATCGTTTGTTATCACTGGTGGAGCAACAAGCCTGGAGCCAGCGTGGCTTCAGCGTGCTGTGTGTTACAGCAGGCAGTTATCCCGCCACACAGGAGAAGTCACTTATGGTAAAGAAATGGAGTGAAAAAGAGATTGGAAATGGAAAGATAAACCTGAATTATTAAAGCTTTGACTGGCTCGTGGTTGTACAGAGGACATATAAATGTTACAATAACGAGTAAGGTCTTTTTAGTTGGTTTTGTATTTGCAATAGACTCTTTAAGCTTTTAATTCTATGCAAAGTTTTTGGCATTGCAGATGAATATAGCAGATAAATATTGATTTAGAACACTTGGCAAATGGTCTGCTGAGTTCTGTACCCTGGTCCTAACTCTTCAGGTGAAAATTATCAGACAGAAAGAGGGCAGCTATGGGAAAACTTCACAAGTGAAATTTCTTTGTGCCCATTTTTGAACTGGGCTTTTGAACACGGTCGTTAATTTTTATCCTTTTTCCTAACTGTTAGGTTTTAGTGTTGCAATGTTATTCAAAATAATGAAGATGTTTTAGCTAGCTGTGTAAAAATCCAACCATTTCTGAAGCAGGCTGAATTTTGAGCCACAACCATATCTCAACAGTGAGTTCCATGGGCTATTTGCACATGAAATGTATTCCAGGAGAAAATAAGTGCATTTACTGCTTTCCATTTTTGCTTAAAAAACAGAGGCACAGCTTTGGATTTCCCTACAGAGGAACAAGGTCCCTAAGGAGAGCAGACAGTGCGCTTGACAGAGCATAGGATCATTCACTCTATGCTTCCTCAAGTAGCAGAGCCCACCTTTCCTCTCCAGCAGAAAAGAAAGGACAATGCACAACTGCATTTTCCCACCACACACCAAAGAGCACAGGACACATCCTCAGCCTGTCTCACATCTGCTCTTTCCTGCAGATCCACAGTGCTCCAGCAGAGACCAGAAGCCATCATCAATCTGCCCGTATGGATGGAGCTCACAGGGAAGTGCGAACCGCAGTAAAATATCCGGTAAGAAAAGGTCTGGTAGGAAATTATATCCAAGCTCAAGTAAGCACAGCCCTACATATAAAATATCCTAAAAGTATTTGCAAATACATAGGTACTGTGAAAAATCACACTCCACAGTCAGGCCAGACAAACTATTAAGTTATAGGTATAAGCTGCAGCAGTGAAAATATTAAGAAATACCTTTATAAATGTATGGCTGTTTAAGCACTGGAACAAGCTGTCGAGGCAGGTTATGGAATTGCTAGCAATGGTGCTATTCAAGGCTGGATTTGACATTGCCCTATTAGGGATGATATACGTGGAGCTAAATCATTTCTGCCATGATGCAGCTCCTTTCCAGCCCAAATGAGCCAAATGTAAATGTGATGCGCATCGATACATACTAAGTACAAGGAACGAAACTCCCGCTAAATTCCATCAACACGCAGAAAAGGTGCATCCAATAAAGAACCTTAAGTAACCCAGTCATAGGAATGAGCATTGCCATGAAAGGGTAGAAAAATGAAAGCAAGGAGTGTTCAGATAAATGCATGAGGCATCTGAAAAGGAAACATCCTTTACTACCTGAACAGAATTTGTGTATTGAACAAGAGTACTAAACATACATTTTTAAGTGCAAAAGAAAACCATCGCTTTTAGCCTTTAGCTTTTTAGCTCAAAACATGCTTTCTCTTATGAAACCACTTTTTTCAAAGGACTGTAGAAATGTTCGCAGCAAATTAGAAGCAGCTCAAATAGCTACCAGTCTGTTAGCTGCAGATGGAGAGCTGAGGAAGCTATTTTAATAATAATAACAAAAAAAGACAACTGTGTTTGGAGACTTCATTTTAGACAAATGGGTTGATTGAGTTCCCACTAGAGTCAGAAGGAGGAAGAGTTTAGCTGGCTATTCTCAGGCAACAAACTCAGCCAATGTCTTTTGCATTTGCTCTGTCGTTATGGAGGATGTGGTAGTGATGGTTTGTGCTTGGGCAATGGTCCAAGGATGAATGCTTCAATCTGAGCTGAGCCTCAGCATCACTGGGCAGCAGACTTGCAGACCCACCTCCTGGCGTGGAGCAACTGCCCTAAGGAATAGAATCATAGAATCATAGAATCATAGAATGTGTTGGGTTGGAAGGGACTTTTAAAGGTCATCTAGTCCAACCCCCCTGCAGTAACCAGGGACATCTTCAACTAGATCAGGTTGCTCAAAGCCTCATCCAGCCTGGCCTTGAATGTCTCCAGGGATGGGGCCTCCACCACCTCTCTGGGCAATCTGTTCCAGTGTCTCACCACCCTCAGTGTAAAGAACTTCTTCCTAATGTCTCATCTAAACCTACCCTGCTCTAGTTTAAAACCATTGTCCCTCGTCCTATCACTACATGCCCTTGCAAACAGCCCCTCCCCAGCTTCCCTGTAGGCCCCCTTTGGGTACTGGACGGCCGCTATAAGGTCTCCCCGGAGCCTTCTCTTCTCCAGGCTGAACAATCCTAACTCAGCCTCAATGATGACATTAGAGTTGATAAGAGACCTTCTGGTAAGTCTCTACAGGAAAAGAAGGGCTAGACTTCAATCTGTAAGGGATTCAAGTCAGTTTATGCATATATGCTGTACAGCCATATATGTATACATATCTTAGAGCTTATGTATATAACCTTAGGTGTCAAAGTCTAAGCAGACACTCTAGCTTTTTCAGAGATGGACAGGACCTTCCAGGGATTAACTCAGCTCATCCCAAATATGTACTAAGTGATGGTCCAAATGACTTTGGAGTTGCCTGTTTCTCTCTGTTGACTGGAAAGGAAAATGAGATTCTGTCACTTCAGTTAAGGGAAGGACATTTGGGACACCTGAAATTAGGTGCTACAAAACCTGTTGTTAGGACTGAAGCTGGCTGTGCTTCTCCCTGCATCCCTTTCTGCTGGGTGTGAGAAGGCTCAGAGGAGATATCCTCATCTCACCTGTGTTTGGGGAAAAAAGGACAGCCCCAGTCCTGTTGCCTCCCCCTGACCATGCCTTTCCAGGACATAGCTGCAAGGCCAGACTGCACGGTGCGAGTGTAGCAGAGTATCCCAGACAGGCTTTGGTTTTCCACTCAAAACCCAGGAAAACCTGTTCTGAGGGGTAGATTATCCTTTTGTATAGAAATGAAAACAAACAAACAAACAAACAAACAAACCCTCTGCAACTGGGAATAAACTTGCTAGGGAGTATACCAGATTATGAGGAAATCAAGCTTACAAATATGGAGAGTGTCTAAACCCATTCATGCGATTATCTGTGTTATCTGCCCATCCAAATAGGTAATTTTAAACATTTTTATATCTTTCCTTTTTTTTATCCTGCTGCCATATGGGTTTTTTTGTTATCCCAATTTCCTACTGTAAAAGTCAAGAACAGACATTTTCTAATTAAGGACAAGGTATTTCCAAAGTTCTTAACTATCTGCTGAGTGGGTGGGGACATGAACTGCCGTAACATCTAAAATGACAGATTCACTATATTTCTAAGGCGTGGAGTGGTGGGGGTTTATGTCAGTAGGTGTCTGCTCTACAGGGTCATTCTCTTGCTCCTCATACAGGTAGGAGATGATCATATAACATGAGATTCATACGGGATTCGCTTTACTGCTGTATCAAAAGGACAAAACCAAAGTCAGAGTCACTGTTGAAATATTTCTGCTTTGCAGCTATAATCGGAAAGTCCATTGCTTGCAGCAAAGGCTAGAAATGCTGTGATACTTCATGTACAGGTAAACTAGTGATCGCATGCACTTTAGTTCTCACCTTTGTCTTCTGAGGTTTAAAAAAAATAATTTCCTCATCTGCACTAGGACTTTTTTCTGTGATTTCCCTCGGCTCTACCACTAATGGTAGTACTGTGACATCTCAAATTTACTTAAAGGTGATCACCAGCCATTATTTTAACAACTGCTATCCAAAAGAGGTTAGATGGCTTCTGTCTGAAATGCTAATAACTGCCTGGAGTCTTGTCTGCTTTTGACTTGCTTCCTCCTTCCATGTGAATAACCCAGGAGAAGGAATAACTGGGAATTTAAACAGCAAAGTCTGCACTGGAAGTATAACTTCTGCCATCCATCTTGTACTCTTACACCAGGCATGGGGTTACTGCAGGAAACAGGTAGCCTATTGCTTCCCAAAGTTTTTGTATCTCTTTACTACACCACTACTAACAGTATTGTTTTGGTGGTAGTAGTAATAATATTGCAATGTGCTGTAGGGCATCCATTGAGCCTAGTGTTCTCTAAAGACTCAACAAGAAATAGCCATTCCCATGAAGATCGTATAGATCTCATCGTCTGGACTTACAAAGGGCAGGAAATATTTCTTACATCCACTGTGAATCCAGCCTTCTAAAAACACATACACTTTATAATAGAAAAAGCATAATTATGCTCTAATTACATTGTAGTTACATTTTTAACATAAGATTTCCACTAACCTATATAATGAGGTACTTCATGGACTGGCCAAAAAAATAATTACAGTGTAAAATGATATAATTAATATACCTGCATTTAAAAATATACAGCCAGATCCTCAGCTGAGTTAAATGATTATCTCTGTGATGATATCAGTCTGGTTCCTGTGCATTAAAAAACAAATCATGGGAGCAATAATATCTCAATTATGTAGTTAACCTTCTGGTTATATTAATTAGTGATGATTAGGCATGGGAAACCATAATTATGTCACATACATAACATCCCTTTGAAATTGCATCATGAATCCAGACACAAAAGGCAGATGTGAACACCTAACCAGGTCCATTTCTGATGACTAGAACAAATCTGAAACTCAACGATTTGACCCTCTATCTCCTATCCGAAATGCATCCAGTGGAGATAGCTCTGCTGGTGTCAAACTTACAGAAGAAACTGCAGTTTGTATTTGTCCCAGAAGAGAAACGCAAGGTAGAACTATCCCATATTCTGATTTCACATGGTGGTTACAAAACCTGACTTAAAAAAAATAAAGAGTCAAACATCTAGGTCCAGTTCAGTTCCTAAAGAAGGAAGCCCTGAAACTAAAGAAGCTCCTTTTCTCTAACTCACCACATTTAGCCACCTGAGTGGGGTACAAACAGCTAAAAATCAGCACTCCTTGCTCCTGTTTGCAGGAGATCATGGCAGTCAGAACATTATTTGCACAGGACCTTTCTGAAGACTTGGTCCTCAATGTCTCCAAAAACACAGCGGTAGACACTGTACTGGGGAAACTGGTTTTCCTGAGGCAGCTGTCTGAGAAGACCCTGGTATAATGAAGAGGGACTCAAAGCAAGCAGGATTTTCCACCACTGTCCTCATGCCTAACTTGAGAATGGAGTTTCTCACCTTCAAGGATAAAGAAGGGAAAAGACAACCCGAGCTAACACTCTTCCCCTGGTATATCAGAGAGATGCTTTGTCCCAGCAGAACATTCCCTCACAGCAGGACTACAGTAAACAGTTAATGTGTAGGTCATTCAGTCCAAATTTAGAAAAATATTAAACATTTCACTTCTTTTACATAGTCTTCTATCACCCACTGAAACCCACAGATGCTCTGCACTGCAGTAGGAATTATGGACCTAAACATTTGTACAAGTCCAAGGTTATTCCTGTCATTCAGATGGCAGCATCCTGCCACCTCCGCAGGAAAAAGGACAAGTGTAGAAGAACATCACAGAATTTCCATTAAAATTAATCCTTTGAAAAGTGAATTTCAGAAGCAATGGTAGATTTTTAACCAAAAAAATATACTTCAAATGGACATTTTGCAAATGTCAGGTTGGAGTGCTCCAAAGTTAGGAGCTGCCAGAATTAATCATAGAATCATAGAATCATAGAATCTTCATGGTTGGAAAGGACCTTTGAGATCATCGAGTCCAACCATACATACACACAAAAAACCCCCTACGATCTCTGTCACTAGAGCATGCCCTGAAGTGCCAAATCTACACGTTTCTGAAATACCTCGAGGGATGGGGACTCAACCACCTCCCTGGGCAGGCTGTTCCAGTGCCTCACCACTCTTGCAGTAAAGTCATTCTTCCTAAGATCTAATCTAAACCTCCCCTGCTGCAGCTTCAGGCCATTTCCTCTGGTCCTGTCCTTATTCACCTGGGAGAAGAGGCCAACCCCCACCTCTCTACAACCTCCTCTCAGGTAGTTGTAGAGGGCAATGAGGTCTCCCCTCAGCCTCCTCTTCTCCAAACTAAACATGCCCAGTTCCCTCAGCCTCTCCTCCTATGGCTTGCTCTCCAGACCCCTCTCCAGCTTGGTAGCTCTCCTCTGGACCCGCTCCAGCACTTCCATGTCGCTCTTGTACAGAGGGGCCCAGAACTGAACACGTTGCCTGTGTAAGGTTGCCTGTGTATTCTGCCTTGCACTTCCAGGCACTTTGTGGCTATTATTGTCTGGTTTTCTTTTTATTTTTTTTTAATCTAAAGAGCTTGACTTTGAAGGACTGACTTGCAAATCTGGCATTTGTACTTCTGGGAAACCCCTCTTTGCAAATTTTGTCATCTATATTGACTCAATTATTATTTGATGTGTTCTTTGCTTTCTGTTGTGCTAGCAGCAAGGGACAGCGGTACATCGTGGACCACAGTTACATATTGACCAACAGCGTTAACAGTCTTGGAGTCTTCAATGGATCTACTCTAACAGTTCACGGTAAACCAGGTTCAATAGAAAGCCCTGCCCTGTGAGGACCCCGGGTCTGTGAGGCCATGAGCGTATCACGGGCACAGCAAGGTCTCATTAGCTGGCTCTGTCATTTAAGGGACTAAAGGCACATGGCAATTTGCAGGATGTAACCTTGTATGGCTTTGGTAAGATGCGATTCCCATCTTTTAGTTCACCAAACCGTAAAACTCTTGCCTTATATTTACCAGCAGCAGTTCCCAGGCATTGCAAGCTGTTCTCTAATGATATTTCCAATTCAGCCTGAGATTCCTGAATGAAATGTCTGTAGAAGGGTTATGTAAATGTTTTCTTTTTCAACCCGAAGTTCACTCAATATAATATTGTAGAAGCAATTCTTGCAAAGATCTCACTTCAAGAGAGGTTGTTTTTTTCTTTTCTCTTTTGCTCTTGGCAGTGGTTGTGACAAGAATGACAGCGCAAAATGCAACAGAAAGTTATAAACATTACTTCTCCTCAGACAGAAGACAAAATCGAGATTACCACCATCCTAGACAGGAAACTGAGCCACTCTGCTTTCAGAAACTCCCACCCTTGTCTCATCCTGGGGCTGCAGCAGGTGTATAAATTGAGTGCAATTTCAACTGATGCTCCTGGCCCGTGTGGATGCTGATGCTTTTGTGGTCAGCCCGAAGATGAGCATCACCTACAGGCACTGTTTGGGGCTCCTTGGGAGTGACAAACTTGGGATCTGACAAGCAAAAGGTATGGGCCACCCATATCTGCAGCTGGCTAAAAAAGGGCCACCAGCAGAGGAAAGGTGCTTTTCATCATTTCAGTGGTTTTTTTGCCTTTACTTCAAGTTGCTGCACAAGCAAGGCAGTGCCATTTGGCCGCAGTCTTTGATATGCACCTCCTGACACCCAACAAGAAGGTTGCCATAATCTGTTAACAAGACAAGCATGAGCCTCCCCTTCCCCGCTGTCGTCCTGTTCTCCATTCTGCCACGCAGATTGCTTTTTCCTAAACCCCACACCCCTTGCTCAGGTCTGGATCCATCCCTGTCACAACCCGACACGTTCTCTGCTCGTCCTGCTGGCTTTCTTCCCTTGCCCCTCTCAGCACTTTCTTTCCATCAAGCCCTCTCACACTGTAGAGCTGTGCATAGCGTCCGAAGAGCCGGCACAGGGCAGACCATGCCAGGGGCCATTGTCACGATTTAACAGTGTAGATGATTGAATTAGAGGTTTTGATGCGGCTTTATCAGTATTAATGAAACTGAACCAATCATGTAATTCCTTGGGGCCTTTTGCCTCACTCCTCCCTTTCCCTTCTGGAATCTCCACCATGCTACTCCTTCCCACCTTGTCCATCTGCTCCAGAGATGTTGGGTGCAGGACTGTTGAGGCCATGCCTCAGCCCCCTTGGTTAGTGACACAGATGCATTTTCAGGGGACAGTCAAAATAGGAAGCATGGGGGTGGGGGATGCATACACCTACAGGGCTTTTCTTGATGGGAAGAACAAGAAGTTGTAGGTTTTTGGTGGGGTTGAGGTTTTTCAGAAAAGTATAAGACTCTTCTCCAAACTTTGGCTCTATCTTGTGGCTTTGCATATTTAGTTATATCTTACTGTAGTGTAGGACTAGGGCTTGTGTACCAGAAGCATGAATGGAATTTAAGAAATTAACTGTAAAGATGTAGAGTTCTGTCCACAGATAAGCTTTCCTGCCATCAGAAAGCCTGCATGAAGGTTTTGGGGTCTGGGCAGCCACTGCTGAGGTTTTCCATAGAATAATTGCTGAGGTTCAGACTCATGGTGCGGCGAAACTCTGACAAACTTGGATGCAATTGCACTGAACAACGCTGCCTCAGAAAGCCATTTTGGGCACATTTCCCTCTCCCCGTCCAATGTACCTGCCCAGCAAACTCACTAACCACACAGATGCACTAAAACACTTGGAACGGAAATGAGAACAGAAGCAACGAAAACAATTATTTTGCTAAAAGAGCTGGGTTTACGGTTTTAATGCGTCTGCGCCTTCCCCTACCTGGGTGCGACGCAAAGGAAATCTCTGCAGCTGATCTGGGACTTCACAAACCAAGGAAGGATTATGCACTAAGATACTGACAGGTCCCTTTGCTTACAGCCTGGCAACCACCACAACCGTCATCTCCTCTCTGAGATAAAGTCCTTCAATCTTATTCTTACACCAACCTGTTCCCCTCTGCCCTCAGACAAAGCTGGGAGAGCAGCCCTCCTTGGGAAGGATGCTAAAATCTTTCCTTCCTTGGCACTCTCCTCTTTTAACTTACTGTTTCGGCTGGCCTCCCATCAAAGTCAGGTCAACACATATCCATTTTCCATGCTGAGCTGACTAGTTTTCAATAACAATTTCTCCTTCGTTTTGTAACAGAGATCAATGAAACTGCCCCTCTCCCATATTGACCGAGATTCCATCAACGTCATTTGCTCTTTATTGTTGCTATGGCTTTGTTTTGTTTCCCTTTTTCTTTTTTTTTTCTTTTCTCTCTTTTTTTTTTTTTTTTGGCAAGGCACAGATCAATTTAACAAGATGAAAATGACTTAGACTTTCACTCAAGGTAAAATCTGCACTTTATAACCCAGGATGTAATTTATAATCCTGTCATTAAGCTCTGTTAATCCTATTATTATGAAGATAAATAATTACCCATAGCGAAGAAAGGGATTCCCAACAGAGTAGAATTATATTTTCCATCAGTAATGAAAAATATCCCTGCCGCAGTGACACTGGAAATACAGATAGTGAGTACTCCCAAGAGTCCCAGGAAAGGTTTGCTACGCAGGCAGTCCTTCATGGAGCTCGAGAGGGTAGCAGTCAGGAGGATCAGCATCAGGCTCACCAAAATCTTGCCCCTGGCCAAGAGACTGGTCTGGTGGAAGTCCTTCCAGAGGCTAAAGGACGCTAGTGAGTAGAGCTGCAGATCTTGGTGATCCAGCTGCATCTTGTGCATCAGTTTACAGAATTCACTCTCCCACTTCTCCCCAATGAGGTCCTGGGTGACAGAGCCATACGTTTGGAGGTAGTAAGTGATTTGGATGGCTCTGGCTGATTTGACTCTCTGGTCCTTGCTGTTTGGTACTTCCATGACCCCTCCGAGCTGGTGGCCAATAAAACTGCTCCTTCCATCCTGGGAGGGAAAGTAAAAAAGATGAGCATGTGGTTATCCTGCGTAAGATGTGATACAGTGATACCGCTCGACTCTACCTTCCTTTCACAGACATGCCAAGAGCTCGGCTCAAAGGCCACTGCAGTCAACAGCAGTCGTGCCATTCACTTTAGTGGGCTTTGGGACGCATCCCTGGTCCCTGCCACCGCTCTGCTCCTTACTCATTATAGACTCATTGGCAATTCTCTGCTGCAGTTCAGGGACTACCCAGATACTCATTGCGGTCCCAGATGTTTGGGGACTGGAATGTAGCATGCAAGCTCCTCGCCCCGCGGGAGAGGATCGCTTTCCCACGTTTCGGCTGTGACAGGCAACGACAAATCTCCGGTTACTGAAGTACGAAATGTTTGAGACGAAGATCAATTTCTGGAACATTTGTGATTCCCTGACATTTTGGAAGTGCTTTTAAGAAGCCGGAAATGTACAGAAAATGAGGTCTGGTTCTTCAGTACACAGATGTAAATGCAGATAGATCCAGTTTAATAGCTATTCTGGCTTTATATATAATTAAAACTGGATTTTTTAAAGCAGAGATAAGAATCTACCAGATAGATCCAGTTTAATAGCTATTCTGGCTTTATATATAATTAAAACTGGATTTTTTTAAGCAGAGATAAGAATCTACCTTACACCTCGATTTAGCCAGGATTTTGATTTTTTATATTTCAAGAATATAAATGTTACTGTGGTTTTACTTAACTCAGTATATGCTAGGACATAAAAACTCCACGACAATCAGTAAAGGACACATCAGGTGCCCTCAAAATCAGCCCCCATCTATTTACAAGACCAGCCTACTTTTTTTTGTAGAGTTATCTGGTCCCATTTAGATTTTTTTCCTTTTTTTTTAAGAAAGATTTTGTAAGAAATGTCCTTGCTTTTTAGCCACTGGTTATTCTAGTTGTCTAGAATAACTGTGATGCGCCACTTTCAAGACAGGAGAAGCTTGCATAGATTTAGAAGAGCAAACCCAGTTGCAAAGTGAGGAAGGCGACTCAGTAGATTGGATAAAAATGCCCTAGCACAGGTAATCTCTTTGATCAAAAACTCTAAACCCAGGAATTAAATGTCTGTTGCACACCAAAAAAACAGCACTTTGCTTTTTGGTTTGTACATGGGATTAAAAGTTTTCGGATTTCTTTCCTCTTGTATTCGATAAAAAATAAAATTATCAAGCCAGTTAATACATAAAACATCTTGCAGCAGCAAGTTCAGATGAGATAATACTCTTTGCCTAGATGCGCTGGGGGAATGAGCTGACTGCCAGCCTGAATTTGGGAGATGCTCTGCCCTACACACACACATGGAAGCAGTCTTCTGGAAAAGGCCAGAAGCATTTGGGAGAGACACTTTTAACATCTATTACATCCAACATTAACCATTTCTAGAGGCACCTGTGCTGCACGCAGGTCATTATCTGAAATTGCCAGACCTGCTCACCATAATGATCCCCATCCTAAGGAAAAATCAATGAAGCAAGGTACCAGGCTTTATGAAACAGAGATGTCTTCTGGGATGCCTGCTCGGAGAGCAAATAAATATTGTAAATTGAGAGACAGTGCTGAAAATGTTTTATATACTCACCTTGCCTTGTCTCTGGTATGTAAAGGAGGTAATCCTCCCACTGAGAAATTTCTGCCTGTGCCTGCTTTCATGGCAGGAGCTCACACTGTTTTCAGCGTTTTGCCTGCCACAGCCCAGGGAACGTGACAAAGTGCTTTTCAGAAGTTCATTTTTTCCCTATTCCCAGTTGTTATTTCCCATTGAAATAATGGCTTCTGGCGAGGTATCCTGGCACGAGCTGACACGAAAGGTGATTTGCAGTCTAATGCCAGCTTCTCAAATCACCTGAAGCCTCATTGCAAATGTCATATAAGCAGACAGCTAGCACAGAGAGGCAGCTGGTGCTCTTTGGGCTCCAAAAAATCCTTGTCTCTGGCATTTCGTGTTATAATCCTGTTTTCAGTCANTTTTTTTTTTTTGAAGGAGGGGTCATACCTAACACTCCCACACGCAAAAAAGGTACATTTCCAAGCTGGTAATTAAGATTTGAGCAATGCAGTCCCTGCTCACATCAGATGCAACATCGCGGTTACAAATCCCCTTTGGCACTGCTTTGAAATTTTAGGGAGAAATGTCGTATTTCCTCAGTATATATATGCAGTGTTGACATTCAAACGTTTTCAGCCACTGCAGGATACTTTAGCAGCACAGCTCCAAACTCAGACAGTGGACTGTAATTCAGATTTCATTGATCCACTATGCAGCGCGCATGGCAAGGTTATGGGAAACTTTGCGATGACCATCTGCCTTCCTCTGCGAAAGGTGCACCGAATGACAGCAACATTTCAAAAGAGGCAACAGAGCAGGCACAAATAAATCATGTTCTGCCATATCTCCTGTGAGACAGAAGATAACGGCTATTTGTTACACTGATGTACAATAGGGCACCCAGCTCATATGTCAGCAAAATAGAGAGCGAGCTTTCAAATGGAATCGAGGAAATCACAGATGCTGAATTGCTCTGAGGTCGTTTTGTCCATCCCCTTCCTTCCAAAGGCAGATTGCTTCCCATTGACTCAAGGGTTTTGCCTTTGCTGCTTTTATAGCATGCAAACATGAACCCGCCACCACGGCATTTGGGAAAATGGGGCCCTTTTCTCACACAGCTCACATGCTGGCTTTGCCAAATGGTCCAAATGAGACAAAGGTCCTGTTGTGCTAGGCAGGGCTGTCACACCAACAGTTACAATTCCTCAGCAAGGAAGACAGAAGAAAGATGGGAAAAATTATTGCCTTTCACCCCGCTTTATAGATGGAAACTGAAGTGTGGGAAAATGAAGACCCAGCTGCCAACAGGAATTTCAGCATTTCCTAAAGGCCTCCAAGCCAGGGACCTGACTACCTCTTGGTGTCTCGTGGGCACTTCAGGGGAGTTATTCACCGTCCCAAGTTCTCTGTCGTCCTCCAGGACCACCTTGGTGAAAGAAGGAGATATGAACAGCTGAGCTCCTGGGCTAAGCCTACGGTTTGGGAAACAAAATGAGGCCGCAGTGACTTGTATAAGTGAGGCCTGAAGACCAGGCAGGTTTTGAACAAGATCCCTCATTCTGCCTGGTTCCTTGATAGTTCCTCAAAGCACTTTCTGCTGTTAATTAGCACGTTCTTCCTGGCATATGCCTACATGATGCTATTTTTAATTTCATAATAGTTTCAAGTTTCAGACTACGGATCCCTTACACACTTTACCTACGTATGTTGCTACTCTCTGATCTTATACACAGAAAATCAAGCTCAAAAAATAAAGTAATAATAATACTTATTGGTTGCACACCATTTTACACCCATGTATCTCCAAAGGATCTACAACACAAGATGATAAATGTCTTTAGCAAGGTCACTAGCATGGCTGGAGCCTGAATTTCTGATCCCCAGGCTGTGTCTATGTGCCTTTCTCTTTCTCTTCTTTTTTTTTTTTTTTAAGGACTAGTGAAAACTTCCCACTGCCTGTTTTCCCAGAGGACAAAAAGGGCCATCGTCCATTCTGATGGCAGCTAATTCTCTACAGATCTGAGCATCTTTAAAAATGGCATGAAATACAGATCACTTGCTGGGGCATGTGATATTTGATCTTAAACTGGGGCCAAGCAAAAATCTTTGCTTTGATGGATACTATTAAATTGTTTTTTGTGTACTCTCTTCTCTTTTTCTAGATGCCCCAAAGTCCCCAGATCTACCCTAAAGGTAGATTTAGACTCTGAAAGGGAGCAGGATGAGAACTAAGGACTCTCAGAAGAGTGAGAGACGACAGACGTCACAGAATCATCCATTTTTTCCCCCAGGATGGTGGATTTTTCCACCTGTGTTTATGCAGACCTGGTCGTGCATGTGGTTGAAAGTTCAAACTTCTTGTCCATTTTAACAGTAAAAATCACTAATGGTGAACGGATGGATGCAGAATAAACTCCTACCATACTTCAGGCTAGAAACTTGTCCGTAAAGGATTAATATCCTAAAAAAATGTATAAATACCGTGGGGATGCTTGGCTTGCTCCAGAGCTGGGTGCAGGACCTCCCAGATTAAACAAAACCAGCTGCTCCTACTGACCGAAATATCTTTTGCTGGTGTTAATGTAGGCATGGATCCTCTCTGCATGCAGCCCAGAGGGATACTAGCGATACTCCCTTGCTACTGAATTACCTGGGACTTTTTTTGTTTCTTTAATAGTTTCAGTGTGGCTGCTGCAGTCCCGACTCCCATCCCTGGGGTTCCATGTGGTCACTGCCCGCTGCCACACCAGCCCTGGGCAGATCAACTTCTCCTCCCTGCTTTGAACAGCACCAGCCTCCACTGACTTCCCTCTCATGGGAAAAATGGAGGGTTTAAGGGATTTTTGAGATGGCATGGCTCCTGCCTTCCCAGCGCCCTGCTCAGAGGACGCTAGGGCTGGTGAGAGGTTTAAAAGTCATTTCAGATTCCTGGCAAGGAGGAGAGGAGCCCCTGTACCCTACTGCCAGATCACTCTCATTCAAGCACGTTCACAGAACCTTTGTCAGCAAATTTATCTCTAATTTATTTTTTCTTTAACTGCTACCTCTTATCAACTGGAGTGATGGATAATGATCAAGCTATATTCTAGAAATGTTAGGATAAAGCATGCAATCCTGGTTAAACTCTGTTTTATCTTAAAAGCCTAAAAACGTTTAACAGAGGGAAACCAGGAATGTCTGTCAAAATATATTGTGTGACAAACATCCTAATGAGATCAATGCAGTTGTTTGTCCCCGTGATAAGGACATGCCTACTTTATCAAAGATAGGTCATGGAAAGTGTTACACTGAAATCCACAGAGGTTAATATGAAGTCAGTTGCTTTAGTTCACCTGAAGTTTTCAAGGTAAAATAGAATAAAAATTCCCTTCCTTCAAGACATTATTTAAGGTTTAACTTATTTGGGTGTTCCTACCTCCCCTAGCTCGCTGCAAAGCTTTGGAGGGAGTTTTTTTCTCCCCAACCGAACTGATTTCCCTGTCCCTGTCCCTAGTATAGTTACCCATGGAGACCTTACACCAGTCTATCCCTATTACACAGCCACCAATTACCAACAATTCCTGAAGCATCCCTTCCAAACGGTTGCACGTAACGCTGATTTCTTTCTCTTCGGCCGTTTTCCTGTCCTCAGAGCTGTGTAGGTGCTCTTGCACACCCACCAGACTGCTTGCTCTGCTTGTCCCTCTGCAGCTATTCTGTACGGCTCAGCGATGGAGACAGAGTCTAGGACAAGTGAGCCCCGAGGGCAACGCATTCAAGGTAAAACTACCCCTGGTCTGGCTGGAACAGGGACACGGCAACAGCCACGTGGTCTGTTCCCTCAGCAAAAATAAAAAGCATGAAAGTGGCCATGAGAAGCTCTCCAGGAATCCTCTAGGCACCTGCTGCAATAAAGAGCAATTCAGTTATTTCCAGATATCCGGCAATGATGAGCTTCATCTCACCAGCTAGTCAAGCAAACTTGTTTTATAGTCACTGGGAAGAGTCAGGCAAACCCAAAGGATGATCCACCCCATCCTAAGGCACAGGTGAAAAACAGAGCTGCCCTCTGCAGTTGCCTGTCTCTCTCCATTTACAGCAGAGGCACAAGATTACTCAATACTTGATCCTAGCTTTTATCAAGCTAAAAAGTTAGGAGATATTAACCCACCTTCAGTGAAAGATGCAAACAGAAAACTCTCTGACCTGTCTGTTCATTCCTGGCCCACATTGTCCCCTTCACAGGCATGTCCTACAGCTCAACAAACATATAGACCTTGAGCCCCCTCCCAGGGAAATCAAGGGTTGCTAGTGTGATTTTTAAGTGCAGATGTGTACCCAGAACACCCAAAAGGCAACCAGAACCATCTGGTACCTCTTTCTGATGAGTCTGGGCATGTGCTAGAGCCCAGACCTTTACTGTTTTGAGAAGAGACAAGAACCGGAGAAAAGTGTTTCAGGACACTTATATACTCTAGGGTTAATAACAGAGAGTAAAAGAAGTGTACCTAGCACAGAACTATTCCTTCCAAGTAAATCAAATTATGGAGGAATTCATAAGGGCACAGTAGCAAAGTGTGATTGCTAATAGAGAACTCTTCTCTGTGGAGAAACTTCTGCAGCTGGGTGTGCTGCATTTCTGAGTGGTTCTCCACACTTTGCTCCTTCAGTATCACCCTGTCAGGTTTTCAGCTGTCAAGAGAGGGAAATGCCAGAGGGAAGGTGGTAAAGGCCAGAGAGAAAGCACAAAAGGCTGTCCCTCCACCTACTGCTTCCCCTGCATATCCCCCCAGGAATGAAAATACAAGATAATCCCTCTCCCTCCCAGACCAGCTCGATTCCACATCAAACCCTCCCTCGTAGACTGTATTTCACTTTCACATTCTTATAAAACCTCCTGTATTCTTTGTCCTATCTTCAAGCTCTTCATCTTTCAACTGAACTCCTTCACTCCCAAGGTCAGACTCCTGTTCAGTCCCTCTCAGATCCCACTCCAGTTCTTCTGGCAAAAAAGGGGTGGATTTACTGCCCAGTTCACTCCCAGCCCAGCATTGGCCATGGTTGTCCTAAACTGAACATGTGCACCCAGACACACAGTGTTGTCCTTGAAGCTACTAATTAATACCCATGTTGGCTGTGATTACACACCTCCCCTGCGTGGGGAAGGCTACAGCTGGAAGATGGAGGTTTACAGACATCACAAAGAGGACCACAAGCACTGGGAGGTAATTTTGGGACACAGCTGGCCTATCTGCCTTTTTCTTCTCTCCCCTCCATCAGGAGCAGGATCACAGACACAGCAGTGACATAGCTTTGGCAATGACAGTTCAGGCAGGTGAATTGAAGGCTGCACCCCAGCCCCACGAGATGAATCCAGGGATGAAGGACGCAGAAGGCTTTGATTGTCCAGTGGCCTCGGGACCGATGTGATGGAAGGAAAGGAAGCCCTGCAGTGGGTGGCTCAGCAAAACTTGCTGTTTGTGACATCAGTTCACCTTCCACAAGGAGATTTGCGGCAACAGGACCTCTCAAGTTGTAGGTAATCTTGGGTGTGTAAATCTACCAGGCCAGATCTTAAAATACTGCTGTCCTCTTGTTTCCGGCAGGCACAGAGCCACAGCTCCCTCCTCACTTTATGTGGTCCTTTGAGTTTGTGCTCTGCCCTGTCCAGGATCAGAAGCCCTTGAGGCAGTCACCTTGGGCTCAGTCCTCTGCTTTGTCCCTGACAGTGGAGCTTCTCTGGTATCACAGAGCAAAAAGTCAGGCTGCATCTAGCCCCTAAACCTCCCAGGATGAAGGACGATGGTAAAAATCATCACCACAAACCATCCTTGCCTTCCCAACATCCATGTCCACCCATGAACATGTTCTTGCCCAAGGTATGGCTGTGAACAAACTAAATAAGCAGGATGCACGCTTTGTGGGGGGATTTATGTCACAAGAAAGTGGCCAATGATGCAAAAGAAGTGGAGTTTGTTGTGACTGTAGAACAAAAAGCAGCGCTATGGAGTGGGGTGCCCTAAAGAGACTGGAGGTGTGAAAAAGGGAGGTAGGAAGGAGAAAACACAGGGTGAGGGGTAACAAAGCAGCAGTTCTCATTGCACCCTGACCATCCAGAAAGAGGGCAGGAGAAGGCAGGTGGGAGCACGGCTGCTTTGACACCCTTGGGCAAACAGCAGAGCTGTGTCTCCCGTGCCCTGTGCCTCTGCGCCAGTGACAGCAGATGGGCACAGCACTGCACTGCAGTCCATGCTTCAGCTCTTGCCACCTTCAAGCATTTCCACCCCAAAAGTCACCCTTTAGGCTGGGTACCACATGTGTTATCTCTTCCTGCTGGTGTCTATTTGCGCCAGGGCATCTGGTTTGCAAGCTCTGCATGGCCGTACTGCGCTGACCTAGACCTGTGTGTAGGGACCCATCCAGCATGGGAGGATTCAAACCCCATCCCCAGTGCTGGGATCTCCCCAGTGATCTGTAACAGGTCGACACACAAAGGGTGGGAAGTGGTGGAAGAGGAAGAGGGTGGCATGGATAACTCCAGCTCTGTCTCTGGTCTCGAAAGAGGCAGGGACTTGGTTTACAGGTCAGTGGCTTCTTCTCACCATGCACAGGACCATGCCCTGATTACTGGGGATTTTTGAATGAGACCTTGTTCCCCCACTTGCGCTGTTTGCAGGCCAGCTCCAGATCACCGGGGGGTTGATTCACCTAACCAGAAGCTTCACACTGAGGTGTGGGAATTTCCTCAGAAACTATTTTTCTACCCCAGGACCTCCATGCTTCACATCACCAAGCAGGACAGCATTCATATTTTTCATATATGCAAATCCTGCTTTATGACAGACTTTTGCAAGGAGGTGCCACATAGCCACATGGAAATCTAAGTTCCTGTGTTGCGTGGTGCAGTTGTGGCCCTCCACCTATGCAAACTGGGACAATATCTACGCCTCTGCCAGATGCTAAGCCATGAATCATAGAATCATAGAATGATTTGAATTGGAAGCGACCTTAAAGATCATCTAGTTCCAACCCACTGCCATGGGCAGGGACACCTCCCACTAGACCAGGCTGCTCAAAGCCCCATCCAGCCTGGCCTTAAACACCTCCAGGGATGGGGCATCCACAACTTCTCTGGGTAACCTGTTCCAGTGTCTCACCACCCTGTCAGTAAAGAATTTCTTCCTAATATCTAATCCAAATTTACCGTCTTTCGGTTTAAAACCATTTCCCCTCATCCTATCACTACACTCCCTGATAAAGAGTCCCTCTCCATCTTTCCTGTAGGCCCCCTTTAGGTACTGGAAGGCCACAGTAACGTCCCTTGGAGGCTTTCCGTCTCCAGGCTGAACAACCCCAACTGTCGCAGCCTGTCTTCATAGAAATGGTGCTCCAGCCCTCTGAGCTTGTCTCCCTAACACAGTTAGTGTTCATCCGGAAGGATTTTGTTTGTGCCAAGAAGAAATATATGGACCACTAAGGAGACAGCAGTGCCTCAAGGAACATGTGCAAAACACCAATATTTGGATATGTATAGTTAAACACTCACACTCACGTATACAGGCATGTGCATGAAGAGCAAATTTACCATCTCTCATATTTTGCAAACTCTAGGAATGTATAGCATGTATACTTTATATTAATTAATAATCCATATTAATTCTGATTTCATCCACAGCTCAAACTCAAAGTTAAAGATGTTCAAAGGAAAGGAAGAAAACCACAAAGAGAGTAAGAAGACAAGAAATGCTTTTTCAATGCATGCCGATGGTCCATCTAGCCCAATTTCCAGTCTCTGTGCATGTCCAAAGCATGACACACCAAGATAGAGTCTTCCATAACATGTCTGGAAGATGTGTTTGTGAGTCTCATAGTTATTGTGGATTTTCTAGCTCTTCAAGAAACAAAAAAGTGAAATGAGCTGCTGGGAAGGGGGAGAAAGAATGTAACTGTCCAATTTCTAACAAAGTTCCTTCTCCCAAATGCAGGAATTGGCAACAAAAATGAAATTGTCTACAAAGAGTAAACAAGATTAATGAATTAAAGCTTTTTTGTGCCCCAGTGAAATCCAAGAGAGTTTTGCTATCTCAGGGTGGTCATTGCTTTCTCCAAATGGGACTAAACAGGACAATATTCCATCAGAATGCTTTCTGTCTCTTGTGAAAGTCTAGTCTTAAAGCTTCCTTGAAGTCCGTGGAGTTACAGGCTAAACAAGAACCTAATTCCTAAAGTAAAAAAAAAAAAGAGACACCAGAAAACACTAAAAATCAATAAAACCCCCTTTTCTGTCTTCTTTCCTTATCAACAAAACCAGAAAGGCACAAAACTGTTTGCAAAACTTCACCACTCATCTCATATGCCCAAGCTGAAGGGTTTTGGGGGGAAAGATTGGCATACAATAATTATCCCTAAAAGGAAATCCTAAAAAGGGGTCACACCTTTTCACTGACAGGTTTGTAGGCCCTCTTTGCTTTGTGTGCATCCCACTGTGTACCTCTTCTAATTGTTTTCCCTACACCGCTTGAAGTCCAATATGCACAAAATATAGGAAGAAAACCTGTCAGGAAGCAAAAGGAATTGGATTTGCCTGGTTTTATTACTCCATCTAAAGGAAATGTTAAAAATAAAGAGCAGAGAATAAAAAGTGAGAAGTAAAGCAGATCCACAGGAATTATTTAAACTCTTACAATCTGAAGTTTCAATAATGACACAGAAAAGGGTGCTTTTTTTCTTTTTAAATTATGCTTTATGTTGGCAAGCATCTCTTTAATTTTCTCTTGTCTCTGCTCTTCCTTGTTTCTCTGGGGACCAGCAGCCAAAGTACTGAAAAGCTGTGATAATGTTTTATCAAAGGCAAGAAGAAAAGAAATAACTGAGAATCAGAGCGAGCCAAACGTGATGTGGCAAGATTTCGGGGGTAGCGTGGTTTTGAGGTTAACTTCCAGCTAAGCAGTTTGGAGGCTTAACTAAGCCCAGCTGTCGAATGCAAGGAGCTGCTGTGCTTTTACCCAAGTCCTATTCAGGAGCTTTCACTCTCACGGTGCTCACTAAGATATAATAAGGCGCTGCACAAAGCAGATACAGTTAAGGACACTTAACACTTCCCGCTGGAAATTCCTCCTTTTTAAGAGATAGCTAATCAGTTTTNNTTTTAAGATTTTGTGAATCATGTTTCTTTTTTTTTTTTTTTTTTAATCTCAGATTTGGCATTGTGAAGCAATTTCCCTACCCTGAAGCATCCATTCCCCCTCCCTTCCCTCCAGCACACACTGGTTTTTAATGAGTTTGGCCATTTGTTAGCTGCAGAGAGCCAAAAAAATATCTAGTTTCAGATGGTTTTCCTTTCTTTTTTTTCATAATGTTGGACCAGAATCTGGAAAGGTGGAGTGGGAATGAGGCATTTAAGTAGGCCTGCATTTATACATTAAAATATAACGGAAGCTGGGGTTCTGGATCTGCACGTGAGACAGCTGACTCCCACCCGAGGTACTTTTGAATTCAGTACGTTCAAAGAAATTTTTCACCCCTGTATATGAACATCAGCAGGTCGCTTTTGTATGTGTAAATTCTGTCTCAAGATCACCTGGTAACATGTGCCTTTTGTGATAAAATCTTATGTTCCTAGTAGTCCGTAGAGATGCTGTCATGTGTAATTCTCTAACATGTTTTCTTTAATTCTTATTCCAGTCAAAAAAGTAAAGCTCAGGCCACCGTCTCCATTTTGGGCTTCTCATTGCCTCCCATCACCAGCGAGCTCTCCCACTGGAAGTTTGCTGACATTATGAAGACGAGTTTTGCTTTATTTTGTTCAGCCACACTCTGTGGGAGAGGGTGTCTCGCGCTGTCTCAGATGGCACAGAGCACGTTTGGAATGATAAACGAGTGTTAAACAACAGCATGCGACAACATGAAGATTTTACATCTGCCCAAAACCTTAATCTGGAGATTTCAGGAGTTGCTAACTACTGCCACAGAGCAAGCTCCACACACTAGGAGCAATTCATCTTGATGCAGCCTTTGTGCTATGGAGGCCTGGGAGGAGCCACAGGAGGTAGAGCAGATGCTGAGGTCTCAGATCAGACCATAATCACTGGTCACCCGTGAGGTTCTGGCATGGCCCAGGACCCTGCAGTGCAAGGACAAGCTGCCTGTGCTCCAAAGATCTTCCCATCTGATGCTGGAGTTTCCTTAGTCGCTGTATTTCACAGTATGAGCTGGTGATGCTGCCAAAGGAGAGGTCCCTTCCCTCTCCTTCCTGAGCCTGCACCTCCTCCCTGCCAAGCTTGGGAGCAGCAGTTCATGTGGTATGTGGTGAACTGGATTGGAGAACTAATCCAGGTTTATGCAAACTCAATGGCAAGCAAAAAAGAAAAAGAAAAAATTTAATTCCTTCCTCGCTGCCAGCTGGCTCAGGGTTTCTTTAATTCCTGTGCTCAAACCCCGTAGTTTGGTGGTGGTGTCAGCTCTGCATCTCCTGAATAGCTTCATCCTCAAGGTGGCTGTATTTCACGGCTGAGTATTTGTCCTTTCGTGCGAGTACACAGTAGCTATTAACTTTAAGCAGAGTTTCTGAGCTGGATGTGCCTCTTCAGCCAGAACAGGACTCAAAACATGGGAAGTCAGAATTTAAACTCTGAAGGTCCTGGGTCAGGCTGCCCAACCAAACCTGCCAGGTGAGAAATGCCAGGGCTGCCAGGCTGCCTGCTCAAGGAGACGAGAAAAACGGGACACCTCCATGGGGCAGTTTTGATCTTAAACAGGCTGAATCTCATTCTTAGGGTTTTTAGTCCTCCTAAAGCCTGCAATGTCCCAAACCCTAAGTACCTTCATTAAATGCTTAAAGTTAGGTTACATGTGTTCCTAGATTTATGTGTTAATGTAGTGCAATTGTTAAGAATAAGTTCAAGATACCAAGTAAAATGAATATTTAGTTACAGTGTATAAACACTTCTGAAGAAAAGTAGTATATCATTGTAAATAATAATATCAACAATTACCACCTTTTCAACTTATCTGAGACATTTCCCTGAAGACATCAAAACTTTTTTCCCCAAATAGACATTTTACAGTTGCTTTAATGTAATACATGTTTTTTTTTTAAAAAAAGACTTTTCGAAGTCCCCTGGAGTGCAAAATGATTTTTCAATTTATATTAGTATAACCTATTTGGAAAGGTTCTGGTTCTGGCAGAACAGGAAGGATTGGACTTTTAATTTTAAAACAAAAGTGCTGCAGATGGTGGGACCTTGTGGTATCTAGCAACATTTGGATTTCAAACAAATACTTGGGGGAAAATTCTGATAAAGTAAGCCAAAGCATAATTAGATAGTAAAGCACTTCCAGGTGATAGAACCTCAGCATTTGTCTTCCGATTCCTCTGCAAAATCTCAGTCTCCCTGCTGCAATAAACTGCCAATATCTGGCAATCTATTTTGCAGGAGGATGGCATTTAATTCTGGTTCCTTCAGTGGAAGCTAATTCCTTATTCAGATTAATGTATTTTAGTTCTTTTGCAACTGTCTAATAATAATTTCCAAAAGGAGTTTTTCAAAACCCTGTCAGAGACTTGGTGTGACACAAAGCTGCAATGGGCTCGAGAAGTCTTGTGTTTCCCCATGAAATTATTCTGGAAAGTTTTTTCTCATGTCAGTGCAAATGCAGATTATGCCCTAGATCATTCAGAAACACTTCACCTGACATAAGTCTTTGCTATAAAGATCTTAAAATTTAGCATATTCATATGCTTATGAAAATTTCATGAATATTTTTTTTTGTGGTGCGAAATGAAAATATGTTGTGATTCAGCTCACCTAATTTTAATCAGATAAAAGGTAAATGTATTATCTGAACATTCTTTCTCTAGTCCATGATGTCTCTGAAGGGTGAATTCGTCCCTGCCTGAAGGCGTTGTTTACAAAAGTGAAATGCCTTGCTTCTGGAGGTTCACCCTTCTCGCCTCTGATTGCACGCTGGGCTCAGTTTAGATTAGATCCCAAATAAAAAAGGGCTCAAATTCGAAGAAATATATTCCATCTTTGGGATGGGTTTTCCCATCATGACTCTCTGTATGAGCATCCACAAAGCACTACATCGTGGACCCTCAGTGGCAGGGCAGGGTCACAGCCTGACTCCACAGACCGGACCAGGTACCATCCCCTGCCTCATGTCGTGGACATTTGTCAAGAATCATAGAATCATAGAATCTTCATGGTTGGAAAGGACCTTTGAGATCATCGAGTCCAACCATACACACACAAAAAAAC
>VWZL01002272.1:218321-231040 GCA_013396915.1 Stercorarius parasiticus | reverse complement strand
GGCCACCTGGGCACACTGCTGGCTCATGTTAAGCTGGTTGTGCACCAGCACCCCCAGGTCCTTTTCTGCTGGGCAGCTTTCTAGCCACTCTAGACGAGAAGAAGAAACAGCCTGACTCCACAATCCATTTCACAAACATCACCAACCTGTTCCTAGAGACTTGGACTGTGATCATACTCAAGCTGGACAAAAAACAGTAGAAATGATCCAGCTGAATATTTTTTAACTGCCCTGCTCAACTGCGTTTTAAGACTGTCTGCTGCAAGAATTTTCCCCTGGCTCAATCAGAACGCAATTAATGAATGACAAAATTCAACAGGGACAAAATGGAGCCAATCTGGGACATTAGGGGTATGAGGCTATTCAAATTTGAAATGCTGGGGAACAATCAGATGTTGCACAATGTGGCAGAACAGCTTCAAGGTTGGACCATTTAAAATCCACACAGTCAGCACAAAACTCCAGAGAAGACTGATTTCATTCTAGAAAGATAACAAAAGGACCAAAGCAAAGCAACAATCTATCAAGGCTTCACTGATTATTTAACACATCATTTACAGCCTCCAAAGCACCACTTAAACTCAACATATGGAGCTGTCTTTGTCCTGCAGAACCTGATCTACAAGAAGGTGAAGGATGAAGGACAACACTGAGTAGTGAAATGTCCATACTTGCAAAGCAGTGTCAGTGTCAGAAGTAAAACTAAGTGCCTTTTCCGTAGGGGTTGCAAAATCCCAACTTCAACACCAACTTTGTCTTTGACCTTGGTCCTATCATTTTAGCACTTCAATTTGGCATTTGGAAAACTCAGCTCACAGGAATCTGTTTCAAGGGAGGAACCTAGATTGCCCTTTAGGGACCAGAATGCAACCAAAACTCTTCAGAAAATAGTTTTATTTTCTGTGTGGGTTTCTAACTGCTCCGGTTCTGTCTGTGTAAATTCTCTGACTCAGCTACTGCTGACATCTCCTCCTTGTTTAATATTATCTGTGAATTTCATTCCTGTGCAGTTCAATTCCACTTCCCGATAATTAATGGAGATGTTAGATGAGACCAGACCTAACGCAAATTCTCCAGATACCCTGCAAGATACCTTCCATAAACTTGTTACATTATCATTTATCATGATCCTTTGTTTATAATCTTTCAGGCGGTTTCCAACCCACATGACTGACTTCCCATCCAAGCCAATCTGAATTAATTTTTCTATTAGGATTTCCTCATAATCCAGGGAATGGGCTAGACTGACCTTATAAACCTTTAACATCTTTAACCTCTTGATGTTACATGGAAGAGGCATGAGGTTGCTCATAAAAGTCCAACAGCTCTTTGAATTTCTCCAGCTGCACCACAGCACTCCTTTACGATGGGAAAATCAATGTAAGGGAAAGGAAGATCTGAGTTGCAGCAGAATATGAATGCTTGAATAGGTAGTCCTGCACCAAAATCACCATCCGACACCCCAAACTGCTCCTTCACAAAGCAGCATCTGAAATGTCCTTTCTGCCCACTGTATCCTCAGTGAAGAGGCTATAGGAAAGACCCAGTTCAAACTGGTCCTATCATTTCAGGATGCACTTGAGATTTTTGAGTACATTCTGGGCTATTCTCTGTCCTGGTTACCTTTTATTTAGCTACTGTAAAGGAAGTGAAAAAATGTCCTGTTATACTTTTATTTTTCCTTGTCATTTTTGCTATATCAAAGAGTAATTGGGTTTTCCACCGAAAAAGTATCAGAATCATTCCTAAAGGAATGTTGTTCAGATCCATTAAGTAGTGACAAATGACCTGCTTTAACTTTCTTTTTGAGGTGAATATTCTGATTAAAAGACCACCGAACCATATGCGACTACAGTTTTTGGTGTTTATATAACACATTTTTTTCCCTTCAAGAATGTTCTCCTCTTTCTCCCACTTTCAAAATCTTATACTAGAGGCAAGAGGGTGGCAAAAGTTGGAAGGATACAAGCTTTTTTCTTTTAGGAGAAAAAAAAAAGCCTCTTTTATTTAAAATTAAATTCTTCTCAAAAATGAAACATCATTAAATATTTCATAAGAGCAGGGGAGCTCTTGAACTTGTCAAGCTTATGAAATTTATTTTTGGGTATACACCTAAAGCCTAATACTTGTGCTACTCTGGAAGCCTGGGGAAAGAAAGGATTGGAGAGACATTTGTAAATATTCAGAAGTGTTCATGTTTCTTTGCTGATGTCTCAACTTTCTATGCAATTTACACGGATAAATCTGTTGTGCATCAACTGGGTGACCAGTGTTTTTTACGTGCAGATAGAAAATCAGTTATGGACAGGAAAATTAACGTTAGTTAACAAAGAAACAGCAGTGGTAGAGCATTTATTACCACACCTTCTGGCCACTCCTGAAGAGAAGTGGGTTTGTCATCTGGATCCAAAAGTCTATGTGGTGCAATCCCTGTTGGAGAATGTTTTATACTTATCAGTGAATAAAACCTCCCTCAGTAGAACAGGAGTCAAGAACTTCAGCAAACTGAAGTGTGGATTTTAAGGAGAAAAATGCACATGAACATTTCCACGTTGCGTCTGTTCAGCACTGAGTTTGTTAATATATTTAGTTAATGAATCAAAATCTGCTCTAAGAAACCATCCTGGAAAATGGTTAGGAAAAGGGTGATTTATATTTAAGTCACAGGCCCCATCAAACAAGAGACTGCGTTGCATAATGAAGTACCGCTAACGGCATCTTTCTTCTTAACGAACTGCAAATTGTTTTACAAACTAAACCTGCTCCCAAAACTGGGAGTGAAGATCCCTTGGCCCATTAATATAGTGCCTTGTTCTCCTGTGAAAAATGGCATTAAAAGAGCCAAGGCACCCTGTTTGGGGACACATTCATGTCCACGGGGACTGGGCTGTGTCCCCAGCCACACAGGCATGCTGCCAGGCAGAGCTGGTGGGGAGACTTCATTTCTCTGTGGTTTTCAAAACGGAGTGACCTCTCCTCCCCCGAAGTTCGAACATGGGAAAAAGTTTCCTTTTAAAGTAACTTCTATTTTTAATCCTTTATTTTCTAATCTACAGTACAATGTGAAGCAAAATATTTTGGAAATAATTTTGAGATAATTCTTTGAAAGAACCATTTCAACACGAAAAAATAGAAGCATTTTGTTGGGGATACGTCAAAATGAAACTATGGGAACCTGGCCTTCTTTTTTCTTCCTCCAAGAGAAAATTAAGGACAAGACATAGTTTCATTGACACTTCTGATTTCAAGACTACTGTAACTTCTGATAGAGAAAGATTCAGCTGAAACCCGCCCTACATGTAGCCCAGGTAACACGTGATTTAGCACAGGTATATGAGTGATTTAGCACAGAGGCGGCAAAACACTCCGTGGCCACTTCTCAATCGTAGCACCCTTGACGAAGCTGTTGACACACGTGCAAAAATCCACCATGCATGTGGTAAGAATAACACCTCCCCACCAGGCTGGCAACACTTGTGTAAGGCTGGTGGAAACAATCATGCGAGGTGTAAGAAAAGCGAGACCCTGCCTTACACAAGGGCAACTTCTCTGTCTTGCTTAGGTACCTCACTCGGGCACCAGTTTTAGGTGTCCACTGAACTGGTCCTAGAGATGATGTTTATATTGTATATATAATATAAAAAAAATATAAATAAACATACATATATTAGATATATACTATAAATATATATATATGTATTGCAAGAAGATACACAGGAGGTGTTTGGTCTTCCCTGAGGAGGTATTCACTGGCACCTCCCGGGTCTCCCACCGACTGCACGAAGAAATTAATTGTGTCGGACTGGCCCATTAGGAGCTTGATCTTTAATCCCAAATTGCATACCCTAAGTAGGTGGGCTCCATTTCACTTAAAGTTTCTGGAATGTGTCGTTGCCTTCGAAGGCACGGGAGAGGCAGGCAAGACTGCCCTTTGCCTTCTCGTATGCCCTCAGAGCAGACGAGGAGGCTTCAGGGCTTGTGTAATTGGTGTTTTTAAGGAAGAATTATTCTGTGAGACACTGAAACATTTGCCATTGTACGTATTGAGGAAACATTATACCCCTGTGGTGCCAACTGACTTTTTCCATCCTAGTTATAGATCACTGCCAGACCAAAAATCTTTCTGCAATATTAGCAAGGCAGTGGCGTGCCGGTCTCACAACCTGTGATCCCTCCAGCAGCTCCCTGGCTGTGGTACCAGTTTGCTATCAAGACTGGACTGAGGGAGGGCACGTTTGGTGTCAGAATGTAGAACTAGGGAGGAAAGCTGGTCTGGCTGACTCATGGCTGTGGGAGGACTGTCCGACGTCTCGCAGAGCCGCTGCTGGGCATGCAGAACTGGCATGGTGCAGGAATTAACCCACCAACGTGTGAGATGGGTTAAGGAGAAAAAAAAAAGCTGCAGAAAAATCTCTTTGCCACACCAGAGCTGCCCACCAACAAAGTATTCCCAGTTTGCCCTTGAGCCACTTCCACTGTAATTCTTTTTAGCTCGAAAACCTCCTGCTGCCACCCACCAGATGGCACTTATTAGTGTCGTCAAGGATCTCCAAGCACTTCACCCAATGCTCCTGCTCCCAAACAGCCTAACCAGTGTAAAAATGAAGCTAATTCACACCCAGTGAATCCGGCGCTAGGACAATGGCATGTGCCACTGCATGCGATCGTCTCTGCAATGCTCAGGAGCTCTGACACTGCTCTCTCCCTTTCCAGGATCCTTCACAGCCCAAGAACTTTACTCTCTGTTTTTCACAGGGGCACCGTGCACCTTGGGAGGTTGGACAACAGAGAACAGGACTAATATAGTGAGCAACTGAGGTATAAAAGACTTTATATCTTGCCCTTTCTGCCTCCCGTGGTCTTCCCCTCTATTTTGCATCACACGCAGGACCTGCTTTCCCACGTTGTTGAAGACTTTTTTTCATCTGTATTTAAAGCTGCTTTTCAGCTCAAGTCCCAGCCACGCACAGCGCGTCTCACTGTTTGCACTAGGAGTGTGCAATGGATGTGGGGTCTGCACAGATTAAAGGCTTTCTGTAGAAATGCCAGATCATGATTTTAATAACTCAATTCACTCCTCTTGGAAAACCAGTCAGCAGGTTTTTTCACCATGACTTTTGTAATAATAATAACCGTGCAGAGCTCTGCACAGGGCTCTTTTATCTCTTAATGTCTGAAAAGGTTTAATACAGTTTTTGTTCTTAGATTACTATTTTCAAAATGTCTAGCACAACCTTACCTACACCGTTGTTTACCAACTAAGAAAGACAGGTATGTAATGTGTTTACCCACATATATATAAAGGACATTAAATAATGTAAGAACTTTTTTGACATATTTATTAATCTAATTTTCTCCTTACAAAGTTCCTCCCACTTCTACCATAGAACATATGTTCAATCCATTAATGTTAGTTTAAGGATCTCCTCTCTGTTAAAACCTCTTTCTCTGTCTGGGAAGATGACACATCTTCTTCACTAAAGCTCATCAATTGTATTCTCTCGCCTTGCTAACATGGCGACATCTGAATTTGTTTTAATTCTTGTTAGAGATAGCAAGAATACTCATCCGTTGTAAATTCAGAGGGAGACGTTCAGAGCCCTCCAACAGCTCACACAGCCAGTACAGTAAGGGGCTTGAAAGACATTTTGGAAAGGCATAGGGACGGCTGAGATTAGAAGACGTTACATCAGTGTAGAAACACTGCCAAGAGTTAACTGAATATTCAGCAAAGGAAATAATTTATTTTTTCTGTCCACAGAGGAGTAGCTATTGTAGGAAGATGGCAAAGTGCGACTGGACTTTCTGCCTTTGGCAAGTGGTTGACATCCATCCCAGATCTGCAGCGATGAGCAGTCGTTACTAACTGAAGGGGCTTGCAATTGCATCTTCCTTTTCCCTCTCCCCAGACAATCTTCCTATTGCTTCTTTGTTATTATTCACATCAAGGCAAGGTCTCCAGAAGGCCTGGCACTGCATAAAAGGCCATGTCTCCCAGCAAATGCTGACAAAACCGAAGAGTGGAATAGCTGGGAGGGAAAGGCATGAAGCAGCTGACCAAGGTCATCTAAAAGGTCAGTAAAGAATATTTACTGGGCAGCCTTTGACATGGCCACGGCTCTCAGCTGCTTGATGGGAAGCAATTAGCCTCACACCCAACGAACCTGGTGTCTACAGCGCTGGTGGGGTGAAGATGGAATTTACCCCAGAGACTGATAAAGTTAAGTTCATACCTGAAGAACAGCAACACAAAAAGAGCACCCTAAACCCCATCCTTGCATCTTCTTGCTGTCTTTCTGCTGTTTGTTTGTGTTGGGACAGCTTGGCATGGTACAGGTTAACCTGGTTTCCTGTCCCCAGTGCAGTCAGGCCTCACAGTTTGTCCTTCCTTTTAGGCAAGAGGGTTGTCTTAACACCTGGTCTAGCAGAGCTAAGAAACAGACTGTTCCTAAAGTACTAAGCAGAGGAAGGAGTGGAGAATTTTCCTAAAAATGCAAGGAAACACTTCATTTCTTGCCCATGCGGGGCAGGCAGGCTGTCTGATCAATGTCCTCAGGAGCTGATGGCTTCAGGGTCATCTCCCAGTAAGGGTACAGCTAACTCGATGCAGACACCAGCTCAGCCAGCCTCTCCAGGCGAGGTGGGTGAGGAACCCTTCCTAGTCCTGACGAACAGTACAGAAACACAGCTGGAAGAGCAAGACAGCCTTTTTTTTCCTTTTTTTTTTTTCCAAATAAGTTTTCCCAACCTGTGAGGCAGAAGAGGCTACTTGCCTTCAAACATTATCAGCTTGCTTTCACACTGCTGAGCAAATGCTCCAAGCTCAGCCTGCCCAAACCTCTCTTGATCCAAGAGGCTGAGATGAAAGCTATCTGCAGCCTCCAGCCTTCCTCTTCTGATACTCTCCCTGCTCATGTTTTTTTATTTTGCTTCAACTTAGCCAATCTTGCCAGCGACAGAGCACTTCACAGGATGCTGAGCCACGGGCTTTGTATTGGGACAGGTGGTATCATAAATGGGTCTGGAGCCACATGGCCTCCGAGGAAGCATCTGGTCCTTGGAGTGAGAGTAATCTTATACTTGAACCAACTTTGCTGAAGGAATAAACAGTTTGTGGATATTATTGATACACAGATGCCTACTCTGCTGTAGGTGGGCTCTGGTTTTATATCCTCTCTGTC
Organism: Stercorarius parasiticus; assembly: GCA_013396915.1. Lineage (NCBI taxonomy): Eukaryota > Metazoa > Chordata > Aves > Charadriiformes > Stercorariidae > Stercorarius > Stercorarius parasiticus. Next base: position 223,859 of record VWZL01002272.1, on the reverse strand, counting down.
CCATGGAGGTGGTCGGTGCCTCAGGGTCGTGTAAGGAGGAATTAGACTTAGAACAGTGGGAAAGACTCCATGAATGCAACCGAGCAAGGCTTATTTAAAAGTACAGCTGTCAGAGCGTAAGAAAAAATTGAGAATCTGGCCAGTAGCAAGTCTGCAATTACAGGTTTCAAGATGTGGAGTGAATGCAAGTAACTTTTCTGCTTAAGCACTAAAGGATTCAACATCCAGCTGATGCGCATATCACAAATGAGGTAATAGAGATGTCTGTTTTATTGGCTGCTCTTTAGCCTAGTGTTCATAAATGACTGATACTTAATTAATTGAAGGCAGTATTACAATAAACAATCTGCTTACAAAGGCTCCTTTTATCCAGCAGTTGTCATATTCATTCTGATCTCAGAGAGATAAGTTCTAAGTTATTATGTTTTCTCAGACCAAATAGCAAATAAACATGAAAAGAAACAGTAAAGCTGAAATACCTGAAAAAAGTGCATTCATGATTTTTTTTTTAAGTCCAGACTGTGTTCAGAAATCACTCTCATTCTTTGTAGTGATTTTTTTTTTCTGCCCTGAGGGCAGGGGCACACCATATCCAAGCAGATACACACACTGTTATCCCCAGAATGGAGCAGATGTAACAACCAGAAATGGACCCTTTCCCATGCTGACTCCCAAGCCATGCCCCGGCACCGTCCTGTAAGTCTTAACTGACAAAAATGATGCCAGGTTTTGTTAAAACTTGCGATATAACACTTTGATACCTGAGGGTCAGTGCTCAGTGTAGACTTGCCCGGTCTATGTGGGTAGGGCACAATCCAGACACCAAGTGCAGGAACATTGGGTTTTTTGTCCCGGCCTGGGGAAAGCATGAGCAATCCTGCTCCAAGACGTATCTCAAAATTCTTCATCAAGACTTCATACATCCAGCTTTGTTTTCCTCCTCTGCCACGGTCTATCTGCATGACCTTGGGCAAGTCACTCTTCTGGCTGGGCTGCAGACTGCAGCGTAGCGTAGAAATAACTGTGAACGGGCTAGAGACTGTCCCCAAAGCAACGGGAGCTGGCATTTCATACAGCCTGGTTCACCTGGCCTATCAGAAGGGTAAACAAACGTACAATGACCCCTGTGTTGCCGGAGTGGATTTTAAACCCATCTCAGGCATTTGAAACCACACTGCAGGCTGCACTCTGGATGTAAGTGCCATCTCTGCTCCTCCTCTGGCGAGCAGAGAGACCAAGACTTCCCGATTTACAGAGGGGCAGTGAAGATAAGCGTATTCAAGTCTACAAGCTCTTCCAAAACTGCAGCAAGTAATGATTAAACAATCATTACCCTTCACAGCCAGATTTTCTTAGGAAAAGCCAAGCAGTTCCATTAGATTTTGCAGCCCAATAGCAGCTGTTTCAAAACCAGAGCAGTTTGCTGAAGCCTGCTCATACGGCGCCCGTGAAGTTCCTGTGAAAGACCTGGTAAGAGCTCACCCCCATCCAGCCTTCAGCCAGCCTCACCTGAGAGAAGCGAGCCCATTTGGGCTCCAGCAGGGGACAAGAAGAGGGACAAAGTGAGAGCAGCTCGCAAGACTTGAGGGAAAGAAAAAACTACAAGATGTTTTTGCAGCTCCCAGATGGAGCAGGAGAGCGGCTGGAACAGCTCAACTTCATCATTGTGGTTCCCAAACCAGTTGAGGTTGACACTTGACCCACATCAGCTGCAGACTAAACACATCTGGGACACCTTTGCAGTTTGCAAACCCACTGTGTTGTTCTTAGAAGAACTTTATCCAGTCTGAGGCCATTATTAAAAGAACAAGGCAGAGCAAAATCTACCAGCATTAATGAAGCAGCCTGTCCTTTGAGAAAGTGAGGCACCTCGAAGATCCTGGTGGGTCTTTACAGTGCAGGAAAGTCTAGCTGAGAAAGCTCCCGAGGACATGGACCGGCAAGTGTGATGAACACTGGTCCACATTGAATAAAGGGGGGCAGGGCAGGGAGGGTTGGAACTAGATGATCTTTAAGGTCCCTTCCAACCTGAACCATTCTGTGATTCTGTGATCCTATGAAGGGCAGCCAGATTTCACCCTCTTGTTCATATTCCTATGAGGTCCAGCCACAACTGCTCCTTCATGTCACAACTTAAGTAAAAAGAAATAAAAGACCTCATAGCTACAGCCACAGGGGTTGTTCCCTTTGCTGAACGTTCAGAGACCGATTTACCCTAGTTGGTGCAGCATCCGAGGCATTTCTGGTTAAACACATCTAGACACCCCAAAACAAGCGACCCACGCCTGGGTTTCCACAGTCTTTGCTCAGAGGTGCAGAGAGAGGGAGGTAAATAGCCTGGGGACCCTAGATTAAACCAATCTTTTGGCCATGACTTGAAGGAGAGCAAGAGAAGCTTGCCCACAACTTCCTAACCCTGAAGCTTGGTAGATGGGATAACAGAGATGACAGAGAGGGGGCCCACCTAGTGAATTAATCTATAGAAAGAAGTAATTTATTCCCAACAACTGGAGCCAAAGAGACCAGCAGAGGTGAGTCTCTGGGGACACACCATAGCTGAAGGCCAGTCCAGGTTCAGGGCTGACCGTAGCCCCACAACAGAGCCCTTACGGTACCAGAAAAAGAAAAACTGTGACTAAGAAGTGTGTTTCTCTCTCCCAGTAACACCAGGGACTCTCCCTATCCGCAGAAATGGATTGTAATTGTTAGCTTTTCTCTGAAGTGCAGTCACAGATTTTGGCAGCTTTACCTCCCTTCACTGAGAAGTGGGTAGAAAGCTGCCTGCTCCGTCCAACTTTAAACCCAGGTACTTAAGGGCATTTACTCCTTCATCCGGAAGATGATACACAACAGCAACAGATACACAACATCCCCCCAAGGGATTGGAGGTGCCGGGCTGGTATTCGGCAGTGCTCAGAGTCAGACATCTATGCTTTGGGAAAACCTTTCTCTGTGTGAATTCTCTACCGGTCACTTCTTCCAATAAATCTCTAATCCAGACCAGGTTATTTTTTTCCTTGGCTTTTATCTTTAAAAAAGGAGGAGCTGTAGGCATTGTCCTAGTAAAAATACACATTGGAAGTGACCCCACCCCAGTTTTGCCAAACTCAGTTAAGGTTTCTCTACACAAGAAAATTAATCTGGATTAAGAGAGTAAAATGACTATTTCTGTATAAAACTGGTTTATAATGATGTTAGTCTGGATTATCAGTGTTCTCCACTGCACTAGCTTAATCTTGACTTTAAAAATAAGGAAGATGGAAAGAAAGCACCTTAATTCTGCAATAGCGGGATTGTCTTGGCAACGAACTAAAAGATAAAATTTGTTCAGGGATATTTAATCCAGAATAATTCGTGTTTCGGAGCACTCCTTGCACTCAGGACTTTCCAGCAGCAGCAAGGACACCTTTTCATTTCCACACACTCAACTCAAACAGCCACAACTCTGCACAAAGCGATTACTGTAACATCTAGAGCAACGGGACCAAATCCCAGCGGTCCCATCCGGCCCTTTTACTGAAACAAAAAGACCAATAAAATCAATCTACATCTCTGCTTCAGTTTTTGGGGCAGGGACTGGCTTTACTTTTTTTCTGGTAAATGAACAGTAAGAATTAAATGATAACTTCAAGATCTGGCCAGTGCTTGCAAGAGCACTACCTCCCTCATCCCTGAGGATTTGAAAAAAGGGGGACAGGTAACCCCAAAGAGCCTCTCTGGTTTGCGAGAAGGACCATATCCTCTTCCTTATGACCTGAGCCATGAGTAACTTCTGTGCTAAGGAGTTTGTTACACTCCATGAAATAAATCCTGCCTCTGGTGCAATGCCTGGGGGAGCATGCAGATACACTGTAATTCGCAGAAACTTCTTTCAGCAGCCACCTGCAAACTTTGCACCTTATTTGCTCGGAGCGGTTTAGTCCTGGTGAACTGGATGAACTCTCCAGATGAGAGGGAAAGCAGACGGGTGCTTGTGTGCCAGGGAAATATTCCTGAGATCATTTTTGCCAAATTGTTTATCCTTTTAATTGGAAGGACTGAAACTTCTTTCACCTTTTACCTTGTTTCGCCTTTGCTGGAAGCCTCTAGCTGATGGGATCCGTCCCAAAACTCCAGTGGCAGAGTTAATTATTTTCACACCGAGAGAAAAAAATTCCACCTCCCTTCCCCTTCTTTGCATGCAGGTAAAGAAAAAAAAAGCCAGGACACCTGAAATCGCTTCTGGCCCAAACCTCCTGCTGCTCCTACAGCACTCGCGGAGGCAGGGACATACAGGAGCTCACAGTGCATTTGAGGAAAGCCTTTTCTGGCCATATTAAAGATAAATTATCCCACCGCGGCAGCGGGGCTGGAAGAGGTGATGGTGAAACCCCAGCTCTCGCCCCCCCACCTCCCACCCCCGACCTCCTGTCCCTTTTCCCCGATGAATTAACCCTTCAAGGCATTGCAAGGTCTCCCGGTCCCGAGGTTGTTCTCCGCTCCCTGCTTCCCCTGGTGCGTTAGCGTCCAGTCCCCCCACCCTCCCTCCTCGTACAGAACAATAGCAAGGCACCGCTTTCAGCTGCTTCCCGAGGAAAGCCCAGATCACACACATTTAGCTATAGAGAGATAGATATGATCATATTTCTCTTTGCTGTTTAGGACAAGAAATGAAGTGCTGCCTCTTTAATTGGCAAAAGCATGCAGTAAGAGCATACCTTTAATTTAGTGTTGGGATAGCTCACTTGCACCCTGGCTGTTGTCTTATTGGAGAGGGCAGCCTGCCTCAGATCCTCTAGCACTGAAATAATATCATCCAGCACGCATTTCTTATCCTGATTTCTCAACACACACAGATGGGAAAAAGTATAATTATAGCCTTTGTAGTTCACCTTCATTTCCAGCACGGCTCGGTGGATCTGCAGGATCACATCAGCCTGATGCAAAATATTGCCTCCGGGTTTGGAGAGGAGAATCACCCTGCCATACCTTCCCGGGGTGTGCAAGTCCGAATACAGCTGGCTTTTGGATTGATCGAGGGAGAAAAGGCTGCTGGCTAAGCTCCTCTCGATCTTGGCCAGGCTGTGGCTGGGGGCTACCAGGCTCTCCAGGTCAGTGTCAGGCTGGAAGCGGTTGAGCAGGCTGAAGCCGAAGATGATGGTCAGGACTGCGGGCACAGTGAGGAAAAACACCGGATGCCTGCTCACGAATAAACCCAGCTTGTAGAAAAACGACTGGAGCCCTCTGTGTATCACCTGCCGCAGCATCCTCCACCAGATCCAGCCTGCAGATGCTCCTGGCCGTCTTAGAAAGCACATGTGACATGTGTAGCTCCTTACCCCTTCCTGTCAGTTTCCCTTTCTCTCTCCCTCTCTCTCTACTACTCCTTTAAAAGACTGCAGCAAGTTGCAGCAAGACAGCCAAATATTGATCAATGGGGTGTGTGTGCGCGCGTGTGTGTGTGTGTGTGTGTCGGGGGTGGAAGGGACCGGGCAAAGGAGGGAGGAGGAGGGCGGGGGGGTCCTTTCTTTTTTTTTTTCCCCCCTTTTTCTTTTTTTT